>CM019150.1:141066088-141250503 GCA_009733165.1 Naja naja
GGTAATATGCTGACTCTGTAAAACTGCTTAAAGAGGCTGTAAAGCTCTGTGAAGCTGTATATATCTAAGGCTGTTTCTATATGAGTGCTAGGGTGCTACACTGTGGGCTCCAGTTTAATGTATTAAAGGAGGCATGTGGTGGCTTCCTTTTGTTTTTAAAGTTCCTATCATAAAGTACATTGTGACATTGTGTGTTATGTATGCAGGTTTGAATGTCATTGGTTAAGTTTGAACTGTTCTTGTAAAATGTCAGAAATGATTGGTTTAAAAGTGCGGGAAACCCTGCACTCTGATTGGCTGGCAACTGCGGCTGCTGGCTATAAGTAGCAGCCACAGACCAGCCAAATCGGGTCTGTTATGAGCTGTAGTCACTAATAAAATCTTCACTGAAGCACTCTGCGTCTGACTCTTCATGCAAATCTAACACTGGCGACGAAGGTGGGATCCTTCCCGAAGAGAAGACAATGCGGAGAAGAAGCCGAGAGAGATGATCGCTGAACACCCCCAGCCCCGTTCGATCCAACGGCAGAAGACTGGACTCATATGCAGATCGTTTCCAAATGTATTTGGGGAAACGATTCGCCGACATTTCCGAAAGCGGAAGAGGGCGGTCTTGCTCACCCACTGCGGTCCGGCCATTTTCAAGATGGCAAAGGCATTGGCGGGAGCTGCAGCCATGAAGGTAATGGACTGGCCCGATTTAGAAAAGTTATTAAGAGCCCATTATGCGCCACAAGTATCGTGCCTCATTAAGAACACGAATTCACCGTCCGGGATCAAGGGGAAAGTGAAAACGTTAATGACTTCATGCAAGTTTAAGGGACATTGGGGTGCATGTGAATTTATCAACTTAGAAGAGGCCATGCGCGATCGATTTGTTCTAGGCCTAAAGACAAGGTTTTGCAGAGCAAATTATTAATGAAACCTAAGATCACGCTTAAGGAGGCCATAGAAGAAGCTTCTTCAGCGGAAGCTACCAAGTCCTCAGCAGCAGCCATGAAGAAAATTAACAAGGCCCAACCATCCTGATGTGGAAAAATCCACAACAACCCATTGCGAGCAAATAGATTCTGATTCAAACTGTAGCGAGGTGGAGGAAGGAATTTATAGACTCAAAATGGAGAAAAAAGGAAAGACCTTGGAAGAAAGAGGCAAGACTTTTATTGCAGAGGTTGTGGGGCACCCCCACACTGAATGCAAGTTTTTGATACCATCTGTCTCCGTTGTGAAAAGAGGTCACCTAGCAAGAGTCTGCAAATCATCCAGAACTCCACCAAGCAGAAAGAAGTTCCCTGACAAAGAATTCAAGCCCTAACAACTTCAGTGAGAAAATGGGGCAACACAGAAGCAAATGGAAGAATGAAACTCATCAAACAGTCACCATTGGTCATTCTTCACCCTTAAGAAACAGAAAAGTACATGTGAAGGTACTCATTGAAGGAAGGCCTTGCCAAATGGAAGTGGACTCAGGCTCCTATTTATCTATGGTGTCATGGGACACTATTCACAGGCTACTTCCCAACATTCAGAAGAAGCATTTCCAGCAAACAACACTGACTCTAGACTACCAAGGGAACAAGATTCCAGTAGTTGGAACAAGAGAATTCAGCGTGAGTTCAAAGGCCACACCAAACGCTTGACCCTGACCATCGTGGACAAGACCACCAAGCTTGCTGGGACTTGAGTGGTTCAATCCACTAGGCATCGAGGTGACTGGCATCAATCATGTGAGCAACACTGAATGGGAGGAGGCCCTGAAGTCTGAGTTTCCAAAGGTCTTCAGCGACGGATTGGGCAAGTATATGGGGACCCCTATCACTTTCAACCTAGATCCCAAGGTGCCCCCAATTCGCTTAAAGCCCAGAAGGGTCCCATTTGCCTTAAAGGAAAAATTGATGCACAATTAGATAAACTAATAGCTCAAGGAGTTTTAGAGCCCACTGACCACTCCAGACTGGGAGACACCCATAGTCACACCAGTCAAGACTGATGGGTCAGTGAGAATCTGTGGGGACTATAAGGGACATTGAACCATGCACTTCAACAGAACGCATATCCAGTTCCAGTGGTGCATCATTTATTACATTCACTTGGCAGGGGTACAGTCTTTGCCAAATTGGATCTGGCCCAGGCATATCAACAACTAACAGTTGATGATGCCACTGCAGAGGCCCAAACCATTGTGACTCATAGTGGTGCCTTCAAATGTAAAAGGTTACAGTTTGGAGTAAGCGTGGCACCAGGCATCTTCAAAGCCTTATGGAAAGGATGCTCCAAGGACTGCCAGGGGTAGTGCCTTACTTTGATGATGTGTTAATCTCTGCT
The DNA here is from genome assembly GCA_009733165.1 of Naja naja. Classification (NCBI taxonomy): domain Eukaryota; kingdom Metazoa; phylum Chordata; class Lepidosauria; order Squamata; family Elapidae; genus Naja; species Naja naja. Next base: position 141,068,414 of record CM019150.1, read on the forward strand.
GAAAATGACACTCAATTAAAAGAGAGACTCAGAGAAGTCCTCACCAGATTCAGGAAAGCGGGGTTAAAAGTCAAGGAAGAAAAATGCACTCTTAGAACTGACAAGGTTGAGTTCTTGGGCTATATGATTGACAAGCATGGCATCCACCCTACAGATGCCAAGGTTCAAGCAATCAAAGAAGCCCCTAGACCAAAATGCAAAACAGATTTGCAAGCCTTCCTTGGACTTATTAACTTTTATCACATGTTCCTACCTCAGAAGGCAACCATTGCAGAACCATTACACAGATTGCTTGACAAAAGTCTGTTTGGGTCTGGGGCAGGAAAGAACAATCAGCATTTAACAGTATTAAAAGACTAATCACGTCTGATGCTGTACTCATACAGTTCTCTGAGAATTTACCTGTTGTACTGACTTGTGATGCATCCCCCTTTGGAGTGGGGGGGTTGAGCCACAGGCTTCCCAGCGGGAGGGAGGCCCCTATTGCATTTTACTCTCGCACCTTGACCAAAGCAGAGAGGAATTACAGCCAATTGGACAAGGAAGCATTGGCAATTGTTGTAACTATCAAGAAATTTCATGAGAATTTATATGGGACAACATTTACCATTGTCACAGATCACAAACCTTTGTTAGGCATTGTGGCAGGAGACAAACCTACACCCATTATCCTGTTACCAAGAATGCTGAGGTGGACTGAATTTCTTGCTGCTTATTCATACAACCTTATCCACAAGCCTGGCAAGGACATTGGACATGCTGATGCCTTGAGTCGTTGCCCACTTCCTTATCACAAGGAGGACTTTGAACCTGAGGCACACACCTTTTTCCTAGAAACTGTTGCCAAGCGTCCAGTACATGCTGCTGAAATTGCCAGAGAGACTACCAAAGACACTTTATTGGCTCCTATTATAGGCTGAATTAAGAAAGGTTGGCCTCTTCAAGATCTACCTCACCTTGCCCAATCTTTTAAATCCAGGCAAACTGAATTATCTGTATTAAGAGGATGTATTTTGTGGGGTAACAGGGTGGTTATTCCTGCAAAACTGCAAATGGAGGTTTTGGAAATGTTACATGAGGGTCATCCTGGTATTGTAAGGATGAAGGGATTGGCCAGGTATGGTGGCCAGGTATTGACAAAATGGTTGAAAACTGGGTTGCATCTTGTCCCAACTGTCAGGTAGTCAGGCCTGCCCACCTCTCGCCCCAAACAGGAATGGGAATGTCCTAGGGGCCCATGGTCTAGGATTCACATTGATTTTGCTGGCCCTATAAGGGGGAACACCTTCCTTATTATAGTAGATGAATATTCCAAATGGCTAGAGGTATTCCCTATGGCATCCACCACAACTGATGCTGTCATCAAGTAGCTTTAAAAGCTTTTTGTAACCCACGGGTTACCAGATGTTCTTGTCTCTGACAATGGCCCTCAATTTACATCCAACCCTTTTGAATCCTATCTAGCACAACTGGGTATCAGACATGCCCTGACAGCCCCTGGGCACCCTTCGGCTAATGGCTGGGCTGAATGAATGGTACATTTTACCAAGGAAAAGCTTCAGCAATTGGGTCCTGGGGACATCACTGAGAAAGTTGAAAAACTTCTTAGTGTCCAGCACATCACTCCTAACCTATCAACTAACTTATCCCCAGCAGAGTTGTTGATGGGTAGGAAACTTAGGTCTCCCCTTGACCGCCTTCATCCCACTTACACACCCAATGCACCACTAGATTCCACTAGCAAAGTTCGCACGTTCAGTGTGGGTGATTCTGTTTATGCTAAGAACCTTATGGGTGAGCCTTCATGGATTCCTGCTGAAATAACTCAAATCACAGGCCCTCGTTCTTACAGGGTACAAACAGAGGATGGAGTCCTCTGGAGCAGGCACATTGATCAGCTTAGATCCAGGTTACCTCAGGAACATCACAATTGTTCCTCTCTAGCTCCCATACCTAATGCTTTTTCTAGGGGGGAGGGGGAGGAACATGAGGATAATCAGCAAACAAGAATCAACCCCATGTGTAATGAGCCATTATGACAGGAACCATCCCAAAACCTGTCACAATGCCAAAATCCATCCTTACAAGTGGAAGATTGCACATCACTACCTGACTTGGGTGCTGACATTGGAATGGGGATGGGTTGGGAGGAGAGACCAGATTCTAACAATCAAACAGGGTCTTCCTTCAAGGAAGTCCAACTAGGGAAATGTCAACAGACACATTTCCCCTCTCACTGGGTGAGAACATTAAAACTTCTGAACCACGAAGGTCTCAACGTACATGTAAGAGCCCCACCTATTTAAAAGAATACATTAGATAGGTTGGGGTTTGAGTATGGACTGAACCTAGTGTTATGTATGCACGTTTGAATGTCATTGGTTAAGTTTGAACTGTTCTTGTAAAATGTCAGAAATGATTGGTTTAAAAAGTGTGGGAAAACCCTGCACTCTGATTGGCTGGCAACTGCGGCTGCTGGCTATAAGTAGCAGCCACAGACCAGCCAAATCGGGTCTGTTATGAGCTGTAGTCACTAATAAACTCTTCACTGAAGCACTCCGCATCTGACTCTTCATGCAAATCTAACATTGTGGATTGTCAGTAAAGCTGAAGTTGTCAAAGCATCCAGAATTCCAGCAATTTTTTTCTTTTCTTTTGCGTCTGATGCCTCCCAATCGATCCTTCTTCCAAACACCTTTCTTTTTTTATTTTTAACTTTTCCCATCCTCTTACAACTCCATGTGCTTTTAAAATCTCTCTCTCAGAATTTTACTATGGAGTGTGATAAACTGGGCATGATATACACTGAGCGATCCACAGTTGTGATCAAAACAGTTCAAGCAGTCTCTGTGGTGATGCAATTGGAGCTCCACCTGGATTTTATGTGACATAACACACCTGAAAAACAGCTTTGATTACACTGTCATTGCCACTGTCATAAATGTTTTGACCATACCTTGCAAATACCCCTGGAGCTATAAAAGATAATGACAAAACAAGCTTTAATGGTACAATAATCGTTTTCTCTTCCAGAAAATAAGACCTTTTTAAGACTGTTTTCAAGCTAAATTTAAAAAAAAAAACATCCTGACTTTGTTTTTCAGAAGGTTATGGGAAATATCATTGATTTTATCTAAACATCCTATAGCTTAACTTCCTTATTCCAGTGACTGGTTATCCTTTCTAGTCCTGCTTTGATGTCGGCTACAAAGCCAATGATTTATTTCTCAAGATAATTATTTTTAAAGTCAGTTGATTGGCTCTGCATGACCCTAATGTCACATGTGTTTAATATTAAAATTATTCATCATATATTAAGAGACATGAATTATATCTAATGAATGTGACTGAGGTGGTTCAGTCTGAATAATCAGACTGCAGTTATTTTCTCTGATTCCCAGACATTATTTGCATATTACACTTGTTCTTTAATCATTCAGTCACTTATAGTAATTTGTGGTCTGCTGGACACTAATTTACTAGGGCTATTGTTAGTTACAGTACTAACAATAGCCTTTAGTAACCTTTGACAATTTGTAAGCTCATGTTTAATGTCATCACTGATGGTATTCATAGGTGTCTATATATAGATCCTGGAATGGAAGAAAAAGCAACTGACAAAATATGTCTGAAATTCATTTTCTACATTTTACATACTTGCATGCAATATTGCAATACAAATATGAAAGAAGGAAACGTGCAGTGTGATGCTGCAATGAACATTTCAACATTCAGCTTTATCATGTGCTATCACAGTATTCAGACACATCTTCTGTAGACCTTTTACTGATTTCCTTCATTTCCCCCCCCAAGCACTAGGATCTTCTACAATGTTTTGTGCCTTTTCAATTTGTATTCAAAATATTTAAAGTTTGTTATTTGTATTTTTTAAGAGCAGTTTGGTGTATTTTCTGTAATCCAAGAAAGGATTAGATTGGTATTTTTAACATTTTTCTAGCAAGACACAAGATGGAGAGAGAGAGAGATGATATCTATCTATCATCTATCTATCTAGGAGAAGGAAGGAGGGAGGGAGGGAGGGAGGAGGGAGGAGGGAAGGAAGGAAGGAAGGAAGGAAGGAAGGAAGGAAGGAAGGAAGGAAGGAAGGAAGGAAGGAAGGAGAGGAAACAAATCCTTTCTCTATTCTGCATCATTTATTGTTTTTACATTATAAACGGAGTGTTCTTCTGGATAACCACTTTGATTGGCTCATACCTACATATTCCTAAAATTAAGGGTGCCATTTTTGAGCTACATAACCCTGACCACTAGAGGGTGGCAAAAGGTAAGCATATTCTGTATCTCTTTGGTGCCATCTAATTATTTGTAATAATTTTTACAGCTCAGACATAGTATACCAATAGGTTCTGCCTAAAGCTGTATGATAGCGACATGTTTCTTTATTTTGTTCTATTTGTGTCTATCCCTGCTGCTCTAAATGGCTAGCAAGAAGAACAGAACATGAAATCAAACCAATAATCCTGCTTAAATAAAGTTCAAAATCACAATTAGCATAGTCTAATAAATTATTATTGTTAAAAAGCAAATCAATTAAAAGATACTTTTAAAAAAATAAACAGCACTCATGACTTAAAAACATCCTTTTTGTCATTGGCTTAAAAGCATACAGCTAATGAAAAGAAGAAAAAAAATCAGGCTGTCTAGAGTGGCATCATGTGTAAAACTCAGAAAAAAGAGGAAAATGCTACCTTAGTTCTTCATTGGCAAAAGAACTAAACAAATGGATTGGCAAGAAGATTAATCTTCCATTATTCCCACAATATGCTTTTTGGCTGTAGAAAAGAAATGGCTTTTCGTTTAAGAAAAACACGGCACAACGGCACACCTATTCTTCTTTTAAAGAGACTTTGCAAAGATGAAATGAGGATGCTATTCTTTTGATAGTACTTGTACCTTCTAGTACTTGTACCTCACTTGTGTGTCTTTGTTCAGTTTAGTCACTAGTGGCATGAGACTTTATTGTTCTTGTTGAGCTTTGCTTCCCGCCCCCCACTCTCCTAGCTATTCTCTATGATAGAGCTACCAACCTTTCACACGTTAAATTCTACTGTTGTTCAATTACTATACAGATAGTCCTCAACTTACAGCCATAACTGAGCCCAGAATTTATGTTGCTCGGTGAGTTTTGCCCCCATTTTACTGCTTTTCTTGCCACATTGGTTAAGGGAATCACTGCAGCTGTTAAATTAGTTGCACTGTTGTAAAGTGAATCTGGCTTCCCCATTGACTTTGCTTGTCAGATGGTCAAAAGGGATCACACAACCCCACCCCACCCCAGGACACTGCAACCATCATAAACATGAGCTGGTTACCAAGCATCTGAATTTTGATCCCATGATTATGGAGATGCTGCAAAGATTATAACTGTGAAAAATGGTCCTAAGTCACTTCTTTCAGTGCCATTGTAACTTTGAACAGTCCCTAAATGAACTGTCATAAGTCAAGGACTATGTGCATTTACAATTTATGTTTCACAGGCTTTATCAATGTTTAAAAGATCCAAAATATGTTATACTGGTTGAGAAATATGCTTTGAGATAGTCAGTGTGGCATAATAATTATAGCATTGGACTAGAATCAGGGAAATTCAGATTCACATTTATCTTTAGGCATAAACTTCACTGACTGACTTTGGACCAGTAACCTAAATCTATCCCACAGTGTGGTTTACTGGAGGTAAAATAAAGGAAGACCTCCAAGTAAGATCTCTTTTTAAAATGTATTCTTTTAAAAAAATTATAAGCTGTCCCTTTGGAGTCAGGCAGTCTTAAAATCCAAGAAATAAAATAAGTAGACTAAGCTGCTTTATCTTCTGGGAGAAAAAGTGAGATGCAAATATTAGTTTTTCTTAAAGGCTTCCATAATCTTTTTCTTATCACAACAACCATAAACTCTGGGCAATGCACAAACAGACTTTGAATATATAAAAGTGGAAATATTAAAGTTTTCTGATTTAACAAGTTGGAAGAGATATGAACTTTTTAAATTTTTTCAGAAAGCCAGTTGTTAACACACGCTGAAAAATCAAGATTTTCTTACTGTTCTCTCTGCTTAAATTTTTGTTTGTTTCATGTTGACAAATCTCATAGCATTTATTTGTTTTAATTGTTATTTTAATTGAAGCTTGGAAATAACTATATTAGATAGATATCTTGTCCCATTGTCTCAAAATAAATCAACAAAAATAGTACCTATCTCTGGATTAAAATTTTACCCTCGTTAAGAATTCTAATCCAAAATAACTTCCATTTACTGGAGTTTTGTTGAATCATCTTATAATATTTTTCAAAAAAAAATGCAATTAATTGTTGGAAAATGGAAAGCTTTGTCCCCACTTATGAAAATCCATACAAGTTAAATCTCTGTGTCTGTCCAAATAAAGATAAATTGCCAAAAAGAAGAATTTTTGGTTTTGGTTTTAGAATCAAGGATTCTTCACCTATGGCCTCTAATTTCATCTTTTTTTAAAATACAGATCAAGGAGGTTCCTCTGTATGGGAAGAGAAATTAAGAATTTCCCCAAAATATTCTTTTTTTAAATGGAACAATTTTGTTTATAGAAACTTTCGGGAAAAAATCAACTAGACTGAAGACAGCAATTGCAATCTGTATTTCTGATCTACAATTTTGATACAGTCCCAAGGCTTAAGAATTTTTCTACTTAATTTTTGTCTTTGTAATGTCTTCTGCATATTTCCTCCAAGATCTGTTGTTCATCTAGGCAAATCATCAAAGGAGGCTCTAATTTATTGCATGAAATCCTGCATGAAGTTGTCCAGTCGTGGGTAATTGCCATCAATGATAGCTAGAGTTATTTATTTATTTATTTATTTATTTATTTATTTATTTATTTATTTATGAGACTTTTATGCCACCCTATCTCCCAAAGGACTCAGGGCGGCTTACAAACTAAAAACAATTTAGATACAAATATACAAATATTAAAAAATAATTAAACCAAGGTCTCATAAATATAATGAATTAAAATACATTTAAAAACCCTCCCCCAACCCCATCAGTCCAGGTAGGCTAGTTGGAACAGCCAGGTTTTTAGGTCACAGCTGAAAGAGCAAAGGTCAGAGGTCACCCGGAGCTCCAGGGGGAGCTGGTTCCATAGGGTGGGTGCACCCACCGAGAAGGCCATCCCTCTGGGAACCACCAGTCGGCATTGCCGAGTCGACAGCACCCGGAGAAGGCCCTGTCGATGGGTGTGCATGGGACGCTGGGAGGTTGTTATCGGCAGCAGGGTCTCCCGCAAATATTCTGGAGCAATGCCATGTCCAGAACACCAGCACCTTAGTTGCATATAATGGTGCAGCAAAATGTGCCACAGACATTGAAATATCTTGAGGGTGTCATGTTGTCTTCACTAATAAAGCTAAGATTCTTGGCCTCTCTTGAAAGACAGTAGACCCTTGCAAGATTAATATTTTGCAAGCCTGGCTGTGTTTTTCCTCTCTTCCCATTTCATGCCCCAGTGAGTCAGTTGAGGACTTAGTTCAAGTTTCTTTGGCACACCATTTCATTTCCCAAGGTTTAAAGACTGCTTCTTCCCTTTTTGTTTTTGTAACAGCTTCTTAGTGTTTCCCTCAAGGCTATCTCCATGGCTCTTTACAGTGATATACTATAAAAACATTCATACAAGATTTAAGAAAACCCAATGCCAGAAGAAAAACAACCATGGGACCTGCCACCCACTTAACCCAAGGCCAAAGAAAAGAGCCAGGTTTTCAGAGTTCTTTTGAATGAGGCCAGAGTGGGGGCAAGATCTATCTCAAAGGCGATGTTCCAGATGGCAGAGAATAGGCCAGAAGCGATGTCATTTCTTCATAAGTTCAGTACTGTGTTATACTTGGAAACTCAAAGCACATCAACCACATCATTTCCATAATCCTGCTATAAACAATAACATGCTTTTAAAAAAGAAAAAGGATAGTCAAAGAAACAACGTTAGTGCAATATGATAAATATATCATCAGTTTAAAAGTAATCGCAATTATTAGCCTCCTATGTAGATTAAGGGTTGAGTCTGGATGATTGATGGTGTGTCTCAACCACCCAGTGAGAAGAGATTTGAACCACTTCGCTTTCACTTAATGACTGTGTAACATTATATCACACATCACATGCCTATAATGCAACTGGGATGGGTGTCTTTGTTCAAAAGAATTGAATACAGCTGATTGACAGACATTTGCTAGCAGGAGTTTACTGGCAATTCTGCAAAATGGAATAAGTGAACACATCTGGGTTGATATCACATTTTCTCCTCAAGGAGAATAATGGAATTGAGAGCTTAATTTAAATGGGAATGAGATGGTAGAATGGACCATGCCAGTTACAGTTAATGACAGTAATTTGAATACTCCCCCTCACAGGCAAAATAAATAAAATTATTATTGTTCTTGTTCTGAAATATGTTTTTCTCCCCCCCCTTTCCCATGCAATCATTTCTAAAAGCAGTTGGCAGTAGAGATGAATAAAAACACAACAATAAAAACAAATTAAAACAGTACAAAAATGTATTCATTGAAAAAATGAGGGAACAAAGACAAAATAACAAAACAAAAACAATTCATGTAATATGCATACAGGGACTGCATGGATGAAGAGATAGGTCTTGAACAGAGATAACAATAAGCATCTCATGAATAACATAGTAGAGATCAATTCAGATACAAGACCATCACAAGGAAGGCCCATTTCCAAATAACTGCATGGCAGAAAGTGAAGAGGAACTAAAGAGCCTTTGATGCAGGTAAAGGAGAAGAGTGCAAAAATTGATTTGAAACTCAACATTAAGAAAACTAAGATCATGGTATCCAGCCCTCTCAATTCCTGGCAAATAGATGGGGAAGAAATGGAGGTAGTGACATATTTTATTTTCCTAAGGTCCAAGGTCACCACAGATGGGGGCTACAGCCAAGAAATAAAAAGATGCTTGCTCCTGGGGAGGAAAGCTATGGCAAATCTAGACAGCGTACTAAAAAGCAGAGACATCACCCTGCCAACAAAATGTGTATAGTCAAGGCTATGGTTTTTCCACTTGCAATATATGGCTGTAAAGTTGGACCATAAGGAAGGCTGAGTGCCAAAGAATTGAGGCCTTTGAACTATGGTGCTGGACAAGACTTCTGCAAGTCCCTTGGACTGCATGGTGATCAAACCAGTCAGTCCTAGAAGAGATCAACACTGACTGCTCTTTAGAAGACCAGATCCTGAAGATGAAACTCAAATACTTCAGCCACCTAATGAGAAGGAAGGACTCACTGGAGAAGAGCCTAATGCGGGGAACAATTGAGGCAAAAGAAGAATGATGACAGAGAATGAGGTGGCTGGATGGAGTCACTGAAGCAGTCAGTGTGAGCTTAAATGGACTCCAGGGGATGGCAGAGGACAGGAAGGCCTGAAGGAACCTTGTCTATGGGGTCACAATGGGTTAGATATGACTGTGCGACTAATAACAACAATATTACTTATTGAGAAGTCTGTAATGGGGAAAGTGCTCTGTCAAGCATTCATCTCATGTCCAAAGCAAAATCCTGGATCAGGAGATGATTGGCAGATACATCTGGGTTAACCACAGGATCATAAATCCAGGATAGCCCTATGTACAGCACACTTAACTTATATGACAGCCATCTACAATGCAAACAACAATATTGCTGCTGGATTAACGACTATTGGGAAAATTAGACTTCCAACATGGTGATTTTTGATTCTTCCAAATGAACAAATCAGATGAGAATCTGGAGCAGGATTGCTATATATTGTTTATTTTAGTCCTTTAAAACTTGATACTCCGAACAGCCAATCCTATGCTTTTAAATTATACAGTTAAAGGCAAAGCCACAATCACTGATATGCAGGCAAATTTTTAGGTTATTTTTTTTAAGCAGAAAAAATAAATATTCCGTTGGATGCCTTTATAATCAATCTGACATTCTGATCCTGATTGATCAAGACCATTCCCTTTTCCTTATTTTACTGTGAGCTGTTGCTTTTTGGTTTCAGCAACAAAGCAAGCCATTGCAGAATACTACTATTCTCTTGGCCAACTAAAGGGAATAGATTAAATTGCAAAAGGATTCTATAGCCACTGTTGTCTGCCTGGGATATAAAAAAATACGCTTCAATTATTTTGAGTGACATGTTGTGTTTTTTTTTCCTGGTCACTCTGATAAAAGTCTTTTTAATACTCAGATATAAATAAATAAAAAGGGTTTTTTCAAAAATAAAAATAAAAAGACGAGAAACCTTTTAATCAAAACTCATGGGTTTGTGAAAGAGACTTTGATATCTGTCCCTGGATAGATGTGTCTAACCTTTAGAGAACCCCATACTGTCTGAGATGTTCTTTAACTTTGTTTGTGTCTTATTTGTGATCCCTTACTTTGTTCATGCTAGGAAGAAGCTGGCAGGGGGTGGCTGAAGGCTTCACTGGAGATTGCCAGCTCCTGCTGCTTTACTTTTCTATTGGCTGGCTATTATTAAAGTTAACTAGGCAACAATAGAAAACCAATAGGAAAACCTTGTGGGAAGCAGGTTTTTCACTGTCAACTCAAATTCCTCAGGCTTAAGTCTCCGGCAGTGATTGTGGGCCCCATACCTGCTGTTGGTTTTTCTCCCCCTTCTACTAATTAATCCCTGTAAAGCAAGAGAAGCAAAATTAATTGTTTTTCCTGGCCCAATGTGCATGTTATGTGATGGAATTGGGATCAAAGGATTCTTGTGCTGATTTATGTTATATATTTGTCTAAAGGCATGTCGTATCCTGGGGCAGGAGTATTAAAGCCAGACTTAACAGAGCTATTTTAATGACATGGATTCCTCCCCCCCCCTTGTTATTAATTTTTAGATTGTTTCTTGAATGCTTGAGACAGGGGCCTTTCTGGCTGGTGTTGAAAAACACCACAAGAAGCAGGGTCACTAATAATAATAAACTGCATCCCATTTGTATAGATGTTGCTCTATGGGGAAAGGAGAAAGAAGGTTTGCTGCTTAATGAGCATGAAGTGAAGAAATGCGGACATTTCATGATCACAACAAGGATTATTTGACTTTTACCACAGACCCAGCAACATCATTAGCAAATGCATAACAAGTTTGCTAGAAGGGGCTTTGTTCTCAGGATATGTGTGTGCAGTTGTGCATGTGTGTGCATGTATGATTGGGAACGGCAAAGAAGAAAAGCAGTTAATTTAATTAATGTAATCAGATATGTGCCTGAAATTATGGATGGTCGGGAAGAGTGTATTGTTTTTAAAAATTGAGTTTTATACTTGAAATGGAAGAGTAGTTCTAATTAATTCTCCTTTCTACGCTGTAATTCTATTTCCCTTTATCCATTTTAGGTCAAGGATTCTATATGATGAGAAGTTTTCATATAACATAATGAAGGGGCATAAATACTCTCTGTATTTATGGTCTCTGACAATCTTTGATTTTCTCTGCCTTTTGGTGGCAGCCCTGAGCTGTTCAAACTTAAAGCTGCTCCCCACCCAATTAAAGCTGTGCCTGTGGTGCTTCCCCATTGTTGTGACCTGTTGGCCACCGGCCCTTCCAGTAGCCAAATCAAAAAAGGAGAAGACTTGGGTCAGGGTCAGCATCAGGGCAACCTGGGAACTCCGAGGGGGAAGAGGGAATGGAGCTGGCAGAGAGAGCAACAGAGGCAGAGCCTGGACCATCCGTCAGCCCTCAGATGGAGAGTCAACAGCCCCCAGGTCTGGAGGTGACTGATGAGGAAAAGGAGGAACAGCTGGGTCCAGTGCCTGACATGTGGCTGCACAGAAGACAGAGAAGAGGAGAGCAGTGGAAAGCCATGGGCCGATCCTGGAGAGGGAAGAGCCACTGCTGCTAGCGAGGCCCCACTATAGCTCTGGGGATAAAAGGCAGGGGGCAGAGATGAATAGGTGTGGAAGACCTATTCATCTTCCGGCTGGATGGACTTGTTAGCCTTTGAGAGAAACTTTTTGCCTGAGCTGCTGGCATTCCTAGTAAAGGAATCTTTTGAGTTCATGTTAGCGGGTTTGTCGTGTTTGGGGAGCTTGTCATGTTCAGAGCCCTTCAGGTACACTAGGTCAGTAATCCTTTCAGCTATGATGCAAATTGAATGAGGGTTTAACTTCTCTTTAACTTCAGGAAGTTGGAAGCCAATGCAGTCTACACACACATTGACAGAATGATAGGGCTGAGGAAGAGCTTATTGTTCCTCCTAAATGTATCTCCAAAGCTACTAGTAATCATGAGTGAGAAGTTAGATGATAGTGTGATGTTTCAAATGGGTTTCTTAAGACTAAGAAACTTTTGCATGCTAGGAATGACCAGAGGCCATTGTTATGTATGTAGGTTTGAATGTTATTGGTTTATTTGAACTGTTCTTGTAAAATGTCAAATGGTATTGGTTTAAATAGTGCGGGAAGAAACCCTGCACTCCCATTGGCTGGCAACTACGGCTGCTGGCTATAAGAAGCAGCCGTAGCCCAGCCAAGTCAGGTCCATTTGAGCTGCAGTCACTTAATAAACTCTTCACTGAAGCTCTTCACGTCTGACTCTTCATGCAAACTTAACAGCCATTACGAGGCAAGCTTTACCATTTTGGCATGTGTGCATGAGGTGTCACAGCATATGCAGGGGAAAAAAAAACAGCTTGTGTTATAATGGCTGATATTTGCTTTCATCATTTAAACCCAGCACTAATTTTGTTCCAGATCATACTAGGGCAGTGGTCCCTCCAGGAATCATCACTCCCTAAGAAAGATGGAGGTTTGTTTTTAGAGTTCTCACAGAGAGTAAAGAATTTTATTTGAGTGTCAGAAAATGATCAACTTACCTTCTTCTTTTCTTCTAAATCACCCATGTAATAATCTCAAGCAATGTAAAAGATTCTCCTCTCCTAGCTTCTTTTTCTATGAATCTTTATTATTGAGCCAAATGTAGGACAGGCCTTGTGCTAACCCTGAGTCTACCTGGTTGTTGTTTATATATATATATATATATATATATATATATATATATATATATATATATATAAAGGGGATATAAGACACAGATAAATTCCCTTCATGCAACCTTCCTCTAAGAATTCACACTAATTAAGTTTCAGAGAATTGAGGTCAACCTTTAGTCTTCATGCCACTTGTAAACATGAAGTATTTTTTAAAATCAAGAAGAAAAAAACAAAAGAAATTGATGTTTCCCACAATTTTGATAAGAACCTAACCTGCTGCCTTTCCATTTGCTCTATTTGAAAGTTCTTACTTTTTCATGAAAAGGATGGCTTACAGTATGTAGAGCTGATATTTGCCCAAAATGAATATGAACCAAGTATTTTCTAATTCATAATTCAAATCCTAACTTATAATAAATACATTAATAAGAACTTATTACTTAATATTAGTAAGACTTTCATTAATAATGAAATTATTAATGAAATAAATAGGCGGCGAGCCTATTCTGTAGCGGTCCCCGACTTATGGAATGAACTGCCTCTGGACCTCTGAAATAAAGACCTGGTTGTTTGACCAAATCGGGCTGTGATTACCTCACCTGGGCCATGGGATAATTTTAAGTATTTTAATTTGGTTTTATTGGGCTTAAATTGTTTAATTCTTTTTTAAATAATTACTGTATTGTATGTTTTAATTGTGAAGTCTTGAAGACATATAATCAATAAAATAAAATAAAAATAAATAAATTTCATGGTTGGGATGAAAAGATAGCTCTAGACATTTCCTCTATTTCTCTTTTCCTCTTATACACTAAGATTGCTTTCTTTTAGTGTATTACCTCTTTTTAGGAACTTCCAACAGTTCTGGCTACTAGAATTGTTACCTCATTGTTACCTTTCATCTCCATTTGCAAAGCAGACCTAAACAAAAACTTCTACTTCAAAGGAAGCTGCAATGATTTGTGGAGCAAAAGATATTCTTAATCTTGAATCAATTCAATGACTGCCATTTCCTATTTTATTGCCAAGGGGCATCAATATTTCCAAAGTGCCCATATGATGTGTAATGGTCACTTCCCTTTCACACTCTCCTGGCAGATTACAACAAAGGAACAGATAGACTGGCTTTCTTTCAGACTGGCACTAAAACCAGTCTAATTTGCTTGATGTGGTCACAGTTTTTGTCTTAGCAATAGCAATAGCACTTAGACTAGGGCTGTCAAACTCGTGGCCCTTGGGCAGGATGCGTCAGGTGCTGGCTATACCCACACTTGGTTTAGTGAAGGGGAAAAGTCCCGATACACCACGTTATGTCACCAAGATGACATGAGTTTGACACCTCTGACTTAGACTTATATACCACTTCATAGTGCTTTACCGCACTAAGTGATTTACAGAGTCAGCTTATTTCCCCCAACAATCTGGGTCCTCATTTTCCTGACCTTAGAAGGATGGAAAGCTGGGTCAACCTTGAGCTGGTGAAATTTGAAGTCCTGACAGTGAGCTGAATCAGCCTGCAATACTATATTCTAACTGCTGCACCACCACAGTCTTGATCACACCCAGCACATCATGCATAAGAGTAAATAGTTTCATTTGAAGGACAAATTGCAAATTGTTTAGCATTGCATAATCAATAAAAAAATGGAAACAAAATGGACTATATATTTTGCAGGACCTGCAATAGAGTTGTCGACAAAGCCTATCTCCTATTTACTCCATCATTTAGGAGGGGACAATGATGTAAAGTCAGAGACTTATGGATTTATTTATTTATTTATTTTATTCATATTTATATGCCGCCCTTCTCCGGAGACTCAGGGCAGCTTACAATTTTTGGAGCGCAACCCAATGCGCTCAGCAATGGCCTTCATTCCATTGTATATGCCTGCTTATTACTAAGCAGCATTTTTACAAAGTCAGCTTATTGCCCCCAACAATCATGGGTCCTCAATTTACCTACCCCAAGAGGATGGAAGGCTGAGTCAACTTTGAGCCTGGTGGGATTTGAGCCTGCAGTAATTGCAGGCAGCTGGAATTAAGTGCTAGGCATTTAACAGTCTGCACCACCAAGGCTCTTACAAATAAGATAAGCTATAAGCACTGAAGATAAGCTATAAGCACTGAAAACTTTCCTAATAGTGTACCACAGCAGAGAAGCTAAAATCTCATTTTATTACCTCATACCCACAATAAACAATTACATCATTAGTGGCACACACTTGACACAGCAATATTTACTTCCTGGAATGATGGTAAGGAGTTCACTAGTGACCATAGCATTCAGCAATAGTTGTTCCCATTTCAGTTGAAGCTGTAGATGGAAACAACATAATTCCTCTTCCAAGAGAAATAAAAATGTTTATTTATTAATGTGGGAATACAAGGACTTAACAAGTACAAAATGGCTCTGGATCCTGAATCCTTCTCTCTTTTCCCTAGCAAATTGTTATTTCTTTTTAAAGTTGTTATCGTATATTAAACTTTATGTTTAATGTAACATGTAGTTTGTCCTGTCACATAATACAAATTACGGCAAATGCTTCATTTGTTTTAGATGTATTTGTTCTATATAGCACCAAGATGCAAAAGAGATGAACGTTTCAGAAATACCAAAACAAAACAATTAACTGGATTTGTCTCCTTCTCTCTTTTGCCTTAATGATTCTTTGCTATACTTCATTAGCAGTACTCATTACTCATCACTGCCTACCATGCAAAAGGCAATTGCATGCGGAGTTGTGTATTTTTCCATAATAGTTCATGCTGAGTCAACACCTCATTCAGTGTCACTTATGTAGCTTTTATAACGAGCTCCTAAAATAAACACAAAAACAATTAGCTTTATGCATATGACAAATTATTCATGCTCCATGAATAAACAATCAGGAGAAAGCAAAGAGGCTTGGAAGACTTTAGTAGACAATTGGCAGTCCCTCATTACCCCATTGGTACCCATTTGCTCCTGAGATTAAGGGTGAATTTTGATGATATTCTGTTCTTCCTTTTCATCTGTTCAGGATTCAGTTTATTTGTTTGTTTGTTTGTTTATCTATTTCAAGTCAATTAAATGCTATCCAACTTCAACCAAAATGAACATAAGGACTTCTGCATCCATGTTGTGTTTGTTTCTCAAAAACATCTGTTTGAAATGCTGGATTAGAGAGATTCTCAGTTGATTCAACAAGTCTTCCATTAACTGGAAACAAATGAATTTGGCAGCATGGGGTGGGGATGTACAGTAGTAGTGACACTTTCTGATATTTATGAAGATTCCAGAACAGCTATCACTTTTGACACTAACAGTTAATGTGATTTTGGGAAGGATTTTTTATCTAGAAGAGTTGGAACATTTCATTTAGACTCTATTTAGCACCAGATTGGTGCCTGAGTCCAAATCAAAACACATATAAAAGCAAATGAAAGCATTTTAAGGAAGGTTCAAACAAGGTCACAAGAATTTAATGATGCAATCCATAATTACCAAAGAAACTCTAGGCTCAGTAACAAACAAGCCAGAAAAGACATGAGCTAATGCAGACACATGTCTGACATCTTCATTATTGATCGTAGTTGAGTTGGTGATACACTGTATTCAGTTTCAACAATATTTTAGAGACCTTGACAATAGCATGAGTCTCACTAGCACACAATACAATTTATTTTTACATGTTTTACAGATTCAAATCCATAGCTTTTCTTGTCTAAGTTAGTTATCTCTTTAAGTGATAAGTATGTAAGTCAGTAGCAAGCACGTCCTTCTGATTGCAAGTCTTCTTTTGATTTGAGATTAGGTATAATATCTTTGTAAAATATATTATCTAACTGCCAGTCTTGTCTCACCAGCTTCACTGTATTCCAAAACTTAGGATGGCATGTCTAATGAAATTATTCTTGAAATCAGTATTTATTTTAACCTTGTCAGACCGTAAGTAGATGTACCATGCATATATTAATTCATGGTTCTCCACTTTAAGTACAGGTAATCCCCAAGTTACGAGGTCCCCTTAGCGAACATTCAAAGTTATGTGATAAACACCCCTGAAATTATGAATCTTTCAGCACTATGGCCTCCAAACCTGTTTTGGCTGGCAAAGTGCCAAGTGAAGCCTGCACAGGCCAAAATAGAGTGTTTTGGCTGGCAAAGTATTAAGCAAACCCAAGATGGTGGACAGCCTAGGGGTGGGGTTCTTCTCTAACCAGTTAGCCAATTCCCCAGCAAGAGTAGGCCCTTGTTGAGACCCCTGACCAAGCAGCAGAGCCAGTATTATATTGTTACAGAATTATATTGCTGTGGCACAGTGGTTACAATGCAATACTGCAGCCCAACTCACTGCTCACTCTAGGGATTTGATTCTAAGCAGCACAAGGTTGACTCAGCCTTCCATCCTTCCAAGGTTGGTAAAATGAGGACCCAGATTGTTGGGGGCAATATCCTGACTCTGTAAACCACTTAGAGAGGGCTGTAAAGCATTGTGAAGTGGTATATAAGTCTAAGTGCTTTTGCTATTGCTATTTTAACAGTTTACCTGTAAAATGCTTGGGCATTTCTCAATGTTTTGAAAATGAGATTTATTTAAAATAAATACAGTGTATGTATTTTAAAAGCAAACTATGCCTCCTAATTTTCTTGCTAAAGTTGTTATTAATTGGTAGCTATAGATACAACCTTCTCCAGATACTTTGGTTTAGAATTCCAATGAGGCCTGGCTATTAATTGCAATGATGGAAAGAAGGTACACAGGTAGTCCTCCCTTAACTGCCACAACTGAGCCAGGAATTTCATCACTAAGTGACACAGTTGTTAAGCAAGATATCATGGTGTTGTGTCCTGCAATTTTTTTTTATAAAAAAGTTTTTTTATTTTTGATACAAACATACAAACAGGACATATAAAACATAAAAACCATCTTCCATATATACATACAGTGTGTCAGTTGGTTACAAATCCTTTGTGTCATCCTTTCATATTCATCACTCACAATTTATCAAAAAGAAAATTTCTTATATTATCAATAAAACATTATGTATTTATCAATTATTACTTGTGTACAATTAAACTATTTATTTCATCATATATACGAGATATATTTTTAATCTAAAATTTGTTATACTTTCATCCAATGGTTATATATATCAACATTATATTTTATATCAGCCTATTATATTTCTATTACAAAATTATATAGTCTATTGCATTACCAAGTCTTTTTATCCAACCATTGATAAAACAAATCCCATATCTTGTAAAATTGTTTATCTTCTTGTTCTCTAATTTCAAATGTCAATTTACTCATTTCAGCACAGTCCATAATTTTCCTAATCACTTCCTCCTGCATAGGTATTTTATCATTCTTCCAATTTTTGGCAAATACAATTCTAGCTGCTGTTAAAACATTTACAATCAAATATTTCAACTCTTTATTGTAGATATCTGGTATAATTCCCAATAAAAATATTTCTGGTTTCAAGTCTATGTGTTGTTGTATCATTTTTTCCAACCATATGTGGATTTTAGTCCAATATCTTTTTGCATCCGAACAAGTCCACCACATATGGTAATATGAACCAGGTATCTGATGACATTTCCAACATTTATCCAATTTATTCTTAAACATTCTTGCAATTCTCGTCAGGGGTAAGTGCCATCTGTAAAACATCTTATACAAATTTTCTTTATAAGCAGTTGACATTGTCATTTTATAATTCTGGGACCATAATTTTTCCCATTTCTCTAGATCAATCCCATATCCAAAATTTTTCCCCCAAGCAATCATTGTTTCTTTAACTTGTTCCTCTTCCATTTTAATTTCTAAAAAATATCCATAAAGTTTTTAAATCACCTTTTCATCAGTACCCATCAATATTTTGTCTAGCCAATCTGCTTGTTATAAATACCTTCTACTTTAATATCCTTATCAAATCTAGATTGTACTTGCAAATATGAAAACCAATTCATTTTATACCTTGTTCTTCCAACGCTTGCATAGATTTAAGTTCACCCCTTTCATTCAATATCTCACCATATCTAACTGTTTGTTCCTTTTTATATATTACTGGATATGAAAAGGCTTCAATAGTAGATATCCATATTGGGATTTTCAAGTAATGTTGTTTTTTAATCTTCTCCCAGTTTAAAACAAAGCTTCTCGAATATAATGTCTTCTAAAATACCCTTGTGTTTTAGTTCCCTTATACCAAAGGAATGCATGCCACCCCAATAGCAAGTCATGTCCTTCTAGAGTCAATAATCTAGTATTCCTTAGTGTTATCCAATCTTTTACCCACATCAAATTTGCCACCTGCTAGTATAGTTCCCAATTGGGCAAAGCAAACCCTCCTCTTAATCTTGCATCTTGCAATAACTTAAGTTTTATTCTTGCTTTTTGCCTTGCCATATATATTTCAACATCATTCGATTTAGGTCTTCAAAAACTCTTTCCCTAATCTGATTGGAATTGTCTGGAATAAGTATAGAATTCTAGGCAATACATTCATCTTGATTGTTGATATTCTCCCAATCAATGATAGTTGTAAGTTTTTCCATTTTTCCAAGTCTGTCTCTATCTGCTGTTTAAGTTTAATGTAATTATCCTCCTTCAGTGTACTACATCTTGCTGTAATATATATCCCTAGATACTTAACTTTACTTGTGACCTGTATTTCTAAAGCTTCTTCCAATTCTTTCTTCCATCTTGCTAACATATTCTTTGTTAATATCTTTGTTTTGTCTTTATTAATTTTCAATCCTGCTACTTCTCCATACTCTTCTATTCTTTCAATTAGCTTAAGTGCTGATTCCAGTGGGTCCTCTAATATAAATACCAGGTCATCTGCAAAGGCTTGTAACTTATATTCTTCTCTTTTAATTTTCATTCCTTTTATTTGTTTATCTTCTCTAATACACCTGTTTAACACTTCTAAGGTTAACACAAACAGCAGGGGCGACAGTGGGCAGCCTTGTCTAGTCCCTTTTCTTATATTTATAGGCTCTGTCAATTCTCCATTTATCAAAACCCTTGCAGTTTGTTCAGAATATATAGTCTCAATAGCACGTATAAAATTTTGCCAAAGCCCATTTGTGTCAATTGTAGTAACATTCTCTCAACTCACATTATCAAAGGCTTTTTGAGCATCCAGAAACATCAAGGCCATTTGCTTTTCAGGATGTGCCTCATAGTACTCCAGAGTGTCCAGGATTATTCTCATATTATGTTTGATTTGTCTTTTTGGCAGAAACCCATTTTGGTCAACATGTATAAAGTTGTTTAAGTATCTTTTCAGTCTTTCTGCCAAAATTGAAGCAAAAATTTTATAGTCTGAATTTAATAGGGAAATAAGCCTATAATTTTTAACTTGTTGTAAGTCTGTGTCTTCCTTCGGTATAAGTATGATATAAGCTTCTGACCAAGTCTTTGATATTCTCTTCTCTTGCATGACTTCATTCATAACTTCTAATAATTGGAGGTTTAACACCTCCTGAAAAGTCTTATAAAATTCCACTGGTAAACCATCTGGGCCTGGTGCTTTCCCTGTATTTTGTTTCTTTAAGGCTTCTGTTAACTCCATCATTGTTATATTCTCTTCTAACATTATTTCGATATCTTTAGGTATCTGTGGTAACTTTGCCTTTTGTATATATTGTTTAATTTTTTCTTCTTGAATACTCTCTTGATAGTACAATTTTCCATAATAGTCTTGTATAATTTTTTTTCCTTCATTTCCGTAACAAGGATGTCCTTCTTCATCTATTAAATGGCTAATTTTCCTTGATTCTCTTTCCTTTCTTAATTTATAGGCTAACCATCTTCCTGGTTTATTTAGTCCTCAAAATAATTCTGTTTAGCATTTTTAATCTTTTGGGCTAGCTCTTTTTTTCCATTAATTCCATTTTATGTTTGGTTATATCCATTTTGATTTTAACATCTTTTTGTGGAAATTTCTGTAGTTCTTTTTCCAGTTTTTTATATTCTTCTAATGTTTTAAAAGTCTTTTTGTTTGATATTTCTTTTCCTTGTATAATCAATTATCAAGCCTCTTGTATAGGCCTTCATCGTGTCCCAGAGATTCTGTAACGATGTATCCTCTTTCTTATTTTCTTTAAAAAGAATACCAGTTCTCTCTCCATTTTCTGTTTAAAATCTTCTTCCTTTAATATCTTATTGTTTAATGTCCATCTAGATCTCATCTTTTGTCCTTTCCAAATAATAATCATTGGATTATGATCGGCCCAAATACTTGCTTCTATTTCAATTTTTGTATATTAAAAATAGATCAGCTGATGTCCATATCATATCTATTCTTGACCATGATTCATGCCTGTTTGAGTAAAATGTATATTGTTTATTTCCTATATTTCTCTCTCTCCATGCATCTTTTAAATTTATTTCTTCTATCATTTGAAAAAAGGGTTTGGGTAGTTTCTTTCTAGCTTTCTTTGTGGCTTTTTGTGATTTATAATCCAGCTGCTCATTAATTATTCCATTAAAATCTCCCATCATGCATAAATTAACGTAGTCCAGTTCAATTATTTTTTATGGAGTTTATTATAAAATTCCTCTTGGTGGTCATTTGGAGCATGTATTGCTATTAAAAGTATTTTAGTATTATTGTCCATTATTTATACCATTAAGATTCTTCCATCATCATCTGTATAAATTAATTCAGCCGAAATTGTTTCTTTAATATATAGAACCACGCCTCTTTTTTTACATTGTGCCAATGAAGTAAACAATTTTCCTAATTTTTTTTGTTTCAGTACGTGTTCATGTTGTTTTTTAATATGTACCTCTTGTAGGCAAATTATATCAAATTTTAATTTCTCCAATTTGTGAAATACTTTCCTTCTTTTAATGATTGAATTGAGTCCATTTATATTCATCATAACCAGTTTTCTTTCCTCCATTTTAGATTTTGTAAGAGGATTTATTGCTCTGGTGGATCTTATTTTTGTTCTCTGGGCCCTCTACTGCTTCTTCTTTTTCCTTTTCTTTTCAATTACTGCTATCAACTCCTTTTGAGGTTCAATCAGGGCTCTTCTTTTCTTGTATCTTCCTCCTTTCCTCTAATATATTCATAATAAAATGATTCCGCCTTTTCAACCGTGTCAATTCTATGTCTTTGTTCCCGCCATGTAAACAGAAGGCCTTCTGGTATCAGCCATCTATAATTTATTCCTTTTCTAAGCAGTTCTTTGGTTAGAAAGAGGTACTCTCTCCTGTCTCCCTTACTCTTCTTGGTACCTGTTTCAGCACCACAATTTCTTTGTCTTTATACTTAATGTCTTTTCTCTTGTCATTTGCAAAATTTGTGTTTTAATAATTTTCTTAGTAAATCTAATATGGACTTCTCTTGGTAGCTTATTCCTCATTGCATATCTTGTATGTATACGAAACACTTCATCCATTCCATCCATCATTTTTCTTTTGTTATTTCTAGTGCTTCGCCAATATTTCTATCATTTTTCCAATGAGGTTTTCACCCTTTTCTTCCTCCACATTTTGAAATCTCAAGTAAAATTCTGATCTATCCATCTCTCCTCTCAATGATTCAATCCTGTCTTTTTCAACTTCACTCAATCTGATATTGATATTTCCAATTTCCTTATCTCTTTGTTCGTCCTGCTCTTCAATTTTCTTAATCTTTTCATCATATTTGGTCATCATCTCTTGGATATTTTCCACTTTCTCATCTGTCTTTCCAATTTTCTGTTGAATATTCTCAACTTTTTCATCCGTCTTATCTATTTTCTGCTGAATCTTCTCCACCTTTTGATTTGTCTGTTCAATTTTTTGGGAGATATTCTCATTATTCTTTTCAACATTTTCTACCTTTGTCTGTAGAATTTGAATTCCTTGCAAAATCTTCTGTAATGTATCCTCCTTCTCTTTTTCCTTTTCCTGTTGCAACATTGCCTGTATTGATCGCTGACCTCCAGATGGTGAAGAATCAGGAATTGTTGATTGAGAGCTTGAGCTATTGCTTTTCTACTCATTTTATAGTTATTTCCTAGTAGGGCCCCAAAAAGCAGAGGGCCCTCCAAAATAATAAAATAAGTAGACAAAAAAGGGGAAAAAAGTAAAAAATTTAAAATATTAAGGAATATAAAAAAATTAAAGAAACAAAAAAAATTCTTCAGGTTCTTGAACACCTTAATCCAGTTGGTTCCACTTGTATACAAAAATAGAAAAAAAAGTAAAGAAGAAAAGGAAGGTCTCAAAAAGCAACAACAGGTGGTTCCCAGTTCAAAAAATAAAAAGGAAAAAAAGGGGAAGAGACTTCAGGTATTTATATACCCTAATCCAATGGCAAATCAACAAGAAGAAAAAAAGAAAAAAAAGCAAAAAGGGGAGCAAATCATAGGCAGAGAAAAGGGAAAAAGAAAAATTCCTGGCTAAAAATTGAAAAAGGGATAATCCAAACAATAAAAATTCAATCAATGGGGTGTGTGTGGAAAAGATAGATCAGCCACAAATCCAGCCAAAGAGAAAAAAGAAAATTACTGCCACCAGATGTCCAAGGCTTTTTTAGAATATCAAGTCAAATTTCCAGTAGAATATATTTTCAAGTTCACTTTAGTCTTCTTTCTTTCAGTTCCAGCTCTGGGTTCTGCTATCAATAGTTCACAGATGGGCACCGTCATGCTCACCCCACTATCTCTTTCAAGAAGGAACTCTATGTCCTTGAATGCAGTTCACATAGATAAACAAACAAAGAAGAAAGGAATACAGTATATCCAAGCCTCTAAATGGCAGTGCTTTCACTTTCACTCCTCCCCTCAAGACAAGAAAAAGGGAAAAAAAGAGAAAAGGCACATTGGTATTGCTCTCTTTTCTAAAAAAATTCTTAAAATCATAAACAGCATTTAATCCAAAAAATATTGGTGGAAAAAAAAGGAAAAAGACCATCAGAACAAAAGATTATTTTACATAGAGGAAAAGCCAGTCCCTTTTAAAATCAAATAGTTCCAGAAGAGATAAAAAGGAAGAAAAAGCCGTCAATCTTAAGAAAAGCTTAATCTCGCCACTTATAAACTGTTCTCTTTACTTTTTAAGTCCACTTTCCAGTTATTGGGGTGTTCTCTTCAGAAATAAGTAAATAAAAAAGAACCTCTCACCAAACCGACACACCTTCATCTGATCTTGCCTTTCTTTCGAGCTGTCCCAGCTTCAGCAGCTTGATGGCTGCCTCTTTTCCACCGGCAAAAAGAGCTTCTCCTGGATCAACCAGGGACTTTGCGGTGTCCCTGGGATCGACAGGACGTGCTCTTTCCCTTCACTGTCTCTTCGGGACGGTTTAGGTCCAAATGGACCGTCCAGCTGAGAAGATATCTACGGCAATCCAGGAGCTTCCCAATTGCACGTAGTATCACTGGGACACAAGCCCCGCCCTCCTCTGTCCTGCAATTTTTACTATGAGCTATTCCTTTAACTTTGCTTGCGAAATTAGCCTGAGAAGTATACAAATGGTGATTACATGACTGCACGAAGTTGTGACAATTGTAAATGTCTACAGGTTGCAAAATACCTAGCTGTTGATGACATCATTATGGGGATTCTGCAACAATCATAAATGTGGTTGTTATTTTTTCATAACTTGCTTTTATAACTTTGAATAGTGCGAAACAGAGCAGTTCTTAAGTGAAGACTACCTGTAATATAAAATATCTGGTTGAGAATATCTGCTATACATGGCAAAAATCCGTTTTGATCAGGGAATCTTCTGGTTTCTATAAGAGATATGGAGTCTCAAATATTTACTTATTATATCTAGATTACCTTAACTATCAACCCCTTCAATAAAAAAAACTTGAAATGCCAAGAGGATTCAAATACCTTGAAATACAGCTGCTTATATAGCCTCAAATCCATTGTAATTATTTAAACCAGTGCTGGATTTTTTTCCCCCAACGTATAAAAAATATTTTGTTAATGTATTTCCCATGGGCAATAACATAAGGCCAAATGTAAATGCTTATATAAGCATTGTTAATATGTTGGCTGCATGTGAAATCTCATTAGATAGTCCGAGAATTAGATTGCTTTCATCATTGAACTAAAAGTGGCAGCATATCACATCAAGTAATTAGCAGTCAGTAAAATCTACGAAGTGTTCTTGCATTGCGAATTTGGAGACTTTGTTGTAATATTCCATAGAAGTGATTGACAGAGTAATTCTACATAATGGAAATTAAATTTAGAAGTGCGCTCACAGCTCATTCCAGCTTGTAAAAACTTCCCTACCACAGCCAAATCCCAGAGCTGAGACAAGGCTTATCAAACAGCCCTGCAAATGAGTTAATGACATTCCCTTCATTCTTGATCTTTACCAGATTTTAACTTTGGCTCATTTGCTGAGAATTTTCATTTGAACAAAATCTGCAGTTTTGGAAAAGATTCTGGCATAACTCCATTGGGGACTTATAACTCATTATGACAGGATTGTAGATATACCTTTATGTTTCAGATGCTGATGCCATGTGATTTCAAAACTCAAGAGGGAAAAAAAACAATACAGAAAAAATGTTTTCATCAAATAATATTATTCAGAAAAATAACAATTAGAGAGGAAAATCACGAACACAGAGGAATGTGAAGGCAGAACAAAAATGGTAACATTAAAAGAATATTTCTGAATGAGAAATTCTGCTGTGGATAACTAAATATTCTATTCTTTATTCACTGCCAATTATATTTAACACCCTTAGCAACTGGGCCAGGATGCTTTAAGAAAGACATGGGGAATTTTCAACCCCCGGGCTAAATTTCTGCATATTTAATATCAGGCTTCAAAATTCTCCTGCTATATGTCCCCCTTCTTGGATCATTCCCTTATGATTCTGCTTTTATTAACAACAAAAACTATATTGAAAAATATTCTTTTAATTCTGCACTTTCCATGAATAAATTTCACATGTACTCCAGCCCTTGAGAGGGTGGGGTCTCCTTTTAGCATTTGTTTTATTTGTTCAATATTCTCCAGAACCCCTTTGTAAAATGGGAACTATGAGACAAAAGTTATTATTTACAGTAATGAGCTGTTCCAGGGTATCTTTCTTGAGGAGTCAACAATGTCAATATGATGAGCATGACCAGGAAATCAAAACCTTGTCACTTTTAATAAGCATCACAAAAATATAAAAGGGGTAAAACTTGGGTACAGTAATCATTTTTACATCATGAACTCTTCCCAAGGCTTCTGGGGGGAGGTATGTGAACTGAAGAAAGTTCAGTGACAGCAGGGCCAACAACCATAGCAAATACCCAGAATTCAGTGAGTACATCAGTTCCTTGAAAGCTCTCCAGATAATGAGAGGATGGGAGATCCCCCACATGTGATCCAGACAGCTGGTCCTTATGAGAAGAATGCAGAACCATGGTTTTCCAGTGTTTGAGCACTAAGAAATGATGGCATGATGGTTATGAGAAAGAACATATCCTGCTCATAACCACACTGGAGATTTTTAAAGGACATTAAAATAGCAAAATTGCTCATTAATTACTGCTAAGCTATTAGAGACTTTCGGAGTGATAAGTTTGAAAATGCAGGGTGAGTCTG
The DNA here is from genome assembly GCA_009733165.1 of Naja naja. Lineage (NCBI taxonomy): Eukaryota > Metazoa > Chordata > Lepidosauria > Squamata > Elapidae > Naja > Naja naja. Next base: position 141,094,941 of record CM019150.1, read on the forward strand.
ACTTTTAATTCTAAATGAAATAAAACTTTAATTATAAACTTAAGAATTTAAAGAATCTGAAAAAACAATAAAGATTTTAATCTAAGAAACTTACCAATGGACAAAGAATCCAAATAAAATTAGAACAGTGAAACATTTGTTTATTACATTTATGTGCTGCCCATCTCATCTTACAATAATAATGTACAAATACTTTCTTGTGGGAAATAGATCCTGCTTTGGGTTCCATGACCCAAGAAGATAGAACATGGATAAATTTATTTATTTTATTTATTTATTTTTGGGATTTTTATGCCGCCCTATCTCCCGAAAGACTCAGGTTGGCTCACAACAATAAAAAACATACAATATAAAATTTTAAAAAGCTATTAAATAAACATCCCAATTACATAAATAAAACCAACAAACCAATTAATTAAAAAAACCCCATCAGTCCAGGTCGGCCTGTTGAAAAGTTTTCAGGTCGCGATGGAAGGATTAAAGGTCAGGAGCCATCCGAAGCTCCAAGGGCAGCTGATTCCAAAGGGTGGGCTCACCCACAGAGAAGGCTCTCCCCCTGGGGGTCACCAGTCAACACTGCCTGGCCGACAGCACCCTGAGGAGGCCTTGTTTGTGGGTATGGGAAGTTGTTGCTGGCAGTAGGTGCTCCTGCAAATACCCCAGACCTAAGCCATGTAGGGCTTTATAGGTGATTACCAGCACCTTGAATCTCACTTGGAGGGCAACCAGCAACCAATGCAGCTCATGCAAGAGGGGTGTAATATGGGAGTATCGGGATAATATCATTATTTCACAAACTGGACACTGGCAGGGGACAAAAGATCTTAGACAGAGGGAAGAAATATAGGCCTAAAAGATTATGACAATAAAAATACCGAAGGAGATGTTTGAAGAATATAATCAGAAAACAGTAGCCACAATATTAATAATAATGTATGCTTCCATAAATAAGACTATGTCCAAAAGATGTTATGGAAGAAGTGTTAGAAAAAAAGAGGATTTAAAAAAGACAGGCCAAGAGAAAGACTTAGAAAAGGATGTTTCGCTGGATCTACAAAAGAAAATGGCTGAGGTTTTAAAATTAAAAAAGGAAATACAAATCAAATGCAATCAAGAGACTCACCTGGATAATTTTTTCCTACTTGATTTACAAAAGAGACTTGTTAAAGCCTTAACAAATTCTATGCACTGGGACAAAGAAGAAATGAAATTGAATTCCATGACAATATTTGATGAAGTAAAGATTAAGACTGTTAGAAGTAAAAGAAGGCATATAAAGTTTGTATATTTGATCAACATATATTATAAGATACTTTGTTAGTTCTAGCAATCCTTTTTGTTATTTCTGTTAACACCAGGACTGAAAAGAGGTTTTGTTTATAGATAATAACTGGGCTATGAGATGCCCAGCCTTGGTGGTACAGGCTGTTAATAGCCTAGCACTTAGTTCCAGCTGCCTGTAATTATTGCAGGCTCGAATCCCACCAGGCTCAAGGTTGACTCAGCCGTCCATCCTCTCGGGGTAGGTAAACTGAGGACCCAAGATTGTTGGGGGCAATAAGCTGACTTTGTAAAAATGCCGCTTAGTAATAAGCAGGCATATACAATGGAATGAAGGCTATTGCTGAGCACATTGGGTTGCGCTCCAAAAATTGTAAGCTGCTCTGAGTCTCCTGAGAAGGGCGGGATATAAATATGAAAAAAAAATGTGTAACTTTAGAGAGGATGACGAATTATTAAATTTATTTGTGATGACGTTTGAAGTCACCTTTTAATACATGTATTTTCTTTTTCTATTTTTCTTTTTTCTTTCTTTTTTCTTAGATTTTTTTTAGTTCTTCTCTATTTTCTTTTTCTTCTTTAAGTTTAGTTTGTATTAGATTTTATTATGTATGTATATATGTATGCATGTATGTATGCATGCATGCATGCATGCACATATGTATATTGCCCTGGTATTACATATTTCTAAAATTTGGGTACTATTGTTGACTATGATGCATACGTTGGGATTTTACAAATGAGAGCCTTGTTTACATCTGAGTAAACAGGCACGAGGTGGAATTTACAATGGATGTTTCTGCATTTGAATAAGCAAGCATATTAATAATTGGTGTTGTTTGCTGTGGTCCTAACTATTTTTACTTTGGCTCCTTCTATTATGGGTATATATGGTCCTTGTTTCCAAAGCAAATATTCCAAAGCAATATTGTCTTTCAATGCTATATTTTAGCTCTGTAAGTTGGATATGAAATATGGTAAAAGAAAATAATTTAAATAACAAAAAAGCAATAAATTTTATTTATTACTGGTAAGCTACCTGCTTGCAGATTGCCTCAAAATTTATTCAAATAGAAAGTAGATTAAATGGGGTAGGAATGAAAAAAAGCCATGAAAAAAGACTAATATAAGTAGTAATAGTAACACATTTATTTTCTTCTAAGATTGTCATTACAAATGGCTACTGACTGTCGTTTGATAGGCCTAACATTATTTGGTACACTCTGGGTTCCTTTGATCAAACAGTGCCCTCTATGAGGACCCAAGAAACATGTCTTCACTGTCATGATGCTCTCTGGATTGAAGTTTCCCCTGGCTCTTCTCCCCAGCTTTTGTCTAGGGTGGTTGGTGTGACTTCTAGAGTATTCGTAAGATATAAGCACGTTGATGTTGTCTGGCTTTGCCATCTCATTCATCAGTTTTTTAAATCTGGCTAGTATATTGTTGTTTGGTTTGTATTCCCTGACCCACTCAGTTTGATTGGAGTCAGGTAAGTCAATAAACAAACAAACAAACAAATAATGCAAGTCATTGTAAGGAAAGAGAATGACACTCAAGAAAGAAAGAAAGAAAGAAAGAAAGAAAGAAAGAAAGAAAGAAAGAAAGAAAGAAAGAAAGAAAGAAAGAAAGAAAGGAGCATTGGGGAGAAGTAGTTTTTCTTTCCCTAAACTAGTGAGGGAAAAAAAGGGGAATTGTGTCAGAATGCTTCAAATAAATATCTTATGAAGATAACAGTGGATATGCAGTTAGATATGTGTGACAAATATATATTGTTTCTATGTATTTAGGCATGCCCTACAACTATGCATACTGGTTTGGCTTGAAAAATTAGTGAATTAAGCCAAAGGTCATGCTGAAAAGGTATCAAGCAAAGAAAGCAAGACAAAAATCTTCTTAGTATGGCCTTTTCTTTTATTTATTTATTTTTGGGACTTGTATGCCGCCCCATCTCCGAAGACTCGGGGCGGCTCACAGCTAAAAACAACAACAATAAACAATTAAGAAAAAATTAAACCAAGACAAGCCCAAAAAGACAATTTGAATACTTAAAAATAAAAACACCCCACCCAGTAAGGGTCACAGCCCAGATTGGTCAAACAACCAGGTCTTCAAATCATGGCGGAAGGTGTGGAGGTCAGGGGCCAGGTGGAGCCCCAAGGGAAGTTGGTTACAGAGGTCAGGGGCCGCGACAGAATAGGCTCGTCATCGGGGGACTGCCAGCCGGCACTGGCCCACCAATGGGACCCCAAGGAGTCCTTGCCTGTGTGCTCGCACAGGGTGGTTGGCATTCGATGTCGGCAGGAGTCGCTCCCTTAAATATTGAGGACCCATGTCATGGAGGACTTTGTATGTTAAAACTAAAACCTTGAATCTCACCCGGAGCGCAACCAGCAACCAATGCAGGCAGTGCAGGAGGGAGGTAACATGGGAGAATTGGGAGACTCCCATCACCACCCGCGCCACTGCATTCTGCACCAGCTGCAATCTCCGGATAGTATGCAAGGGCAGTCCCAAGTAGAGAGTGTTGCAGTAGTCAAGTCTAGAGGTAACAAGGGCATGAGTGACTGTGTGCAGGGCATCTCGGTCCAGAAATGGGCATAGTTGATGAACAAGGCGGAGCTGGGCAAAGGCCCCCCTGGCGATGGCTCCCACCTGCTCCTCTAACCGGAGCCGTACATCCAGGAGGACCCCCAGATTCCACGCCCTATCCACAGGGGGCAACACCGCTCCCCCTATGGCCAGAGATGGATATTCCTGACTGGGCCAAGATGCCGGTATGCACAGCCACTCAGTCTTGGCCTGGTTGAGTCGAAGCATGTTCCCGCTCACCCAAATCCGTACCGCATCCAAACACTGGGTCATCAAGGAGAGGGCATCACTGATTTGGTTCGGGATGGAGACGTACAGCTGGGTGTCATCTGCGTACTGATGGAATCTCACCCCGAAACCACAGATGATCTCACCCAGCGGCTTCATATAGATGTTAAATAGCAGGGGGGAGAGAACCAACCCCTGAGGGACCCCACAGGAGAGCACCCTTGGGGTCAACCTCTGCCCCCTGGCCGATACCAATTGCGACCACCCCGAGAGGTAGGACGTGAACCACCGAAGCACAGTGCCCCCCACTCCCAACCCCTCGAGGCGTGCAAAAGGATACCATGGTCGATGGTATCGAAAGCCGCTGAGAGGTCTAATAGGACCAGGACAGAGGAAAAACCCCTGTCCCGGCCACTCCAGAGATCATCCATCAGCGCGACCAATGCCGTCTCCGTGCTGAAACCAGGTCGGAAGCCCAATTGATACGGATCCAGGTAGTCCGCTTCATCCAGGAAAAATGGAAACTGCCGAGCCACCACACTCTCAACAACCTTCGCCAAAAAGCGAAGGTTGGAAACTGGATGAAAGTTGTCTAACACAGTCGGGTCCAGGGTAGGCTTCTTCAGGAGGGGTCTCACCACCGCCTCCTTCAAGGCGGAGGGAAAAACACCCTCCCTTAATGAAGCATTGACAACTGCCCGGAGCCAACCGCAGGTGACCTCCCTGGAGACATAAGCCAGCCAGGAAGGGCACAGGTCCAACAAACATGTGGTGGAGCTCAGGCACCGCATAGTCCTGTCCACTTCATCCTCGGAAACAGGATCGAACTCATCCCAGGTCACACTGGCCAGACTGCCTGTATCCCATTCCTCAGACCACTGCAAATCAGAGGACAACCCGCTCTGAATTCGAGCAATCTTATCCGACAGATATTGACTAAACTCCTCAGCCCTTCCCCACAATGGGTCCACCTCCCCTCCGGACGAAGGAGAGAGTGGGTAGCCTGAAACAGGGCGGCTGGGCGGTTATCTGCAGACACTATGAGGGCGGAGAGATAAGACCTTCTCGCCATTCTCATAGCTACCAGGTAAGTCCTAATATGGGCTCTTAGCTGGGCTCAATCGGACTGGGAGCGGGTGGACCTCCACCTGCTCTCTAAGCCCCTCCGATGGTGTTTCATCTCCCGGAGCTCCTCTGTATACCAAGGAGCCATCTGGGATCTATGGCGTGTGAGGGGGCACATGGGGACAACCCTGTCGAGGGCATCCGACACAGCCTGCTGCCAAGCAGATGCCAGATCCTCGACAGAGCTGTGGGCAAGGGAAAAGGGAAGAAACCCCAGTTCCGCCTGGAACCTCTCCGGGTCCATGAGGTGCCTGGGATGGAACCATCTAGGTGGCTCCTCCTCCCAGCAGTGGGGGGTGGCCTGTTGGAAGACCAGCCATAGGAGATAGTGATCAGACCATGGAACGGGCAATGCCTTAAAAGTGGCTTGCCCTCTGTCACTATGCCACTGCTCAGAGACAAAAACTAGGTCAAGAGTGTTTCCCCCCTCATGAGTCGGGCCCTGAATTAGTTGGGTCAGGCCCATGGCTTCCATAGAAGCCATGAATTCCTGGTCCAACCCGACGCTCCCCCCAGGGAGGGCAGATTGAAGTCCCCCAGGACTATAAGGCCCGGGAACTCCACCGCCACCCCCGTGAGGAGATCAAGGAGCCCAGGCAGGGTTGCTGTCACACAGCTGGGAGAGAGGTATGCAAGCAGCAAGCCCACCCGACCATTAGGCCCCCACCTCAGGAGGAGGGTCTCACTCCCGCCTATCTCTGGGACAGTGACCTCCCTTGGAAACAAGGTCTCCTGAATAACCACAGCCACCCCACCACCCCTTCCCTGGGCCCATGGCCAGTTCAAAACCTGGAAACCTGGAGGGCACAACTCAGCCAGAGGGACACCACCCTCTGGGCCCAACCAGGTCTCGGTAATACAGGCCAGGTCCGCAGCCTCCTCCTCAATGATCTCACGGAGGAGGGTGGACTTATTAGCCATGGACCTGGCGTTAAAATACACCAGCCTAAGCCCAGGGGTCCCAGTTCCCATGCCCCCTAAGGAGGAGGCCATAGGGTCGGAGCGAACAACCGCACAAAGATGGCGGGTGTGCACTCCCAACACATGATATGGCCCTATGCCTCGACGTCTCCTACCAACCCCAACCACCCTGGGAATCATGGTCCCCACCTCAGACCCTGGGGCCCCACCAGCCCCCAGCCCCCTCCTCCCCCCCACCATGAACCGGGCTGCAGAAAGACCCATCCACCCCCTCCCTTAAGACAACCAATTAAAAATTTTAAACGTTTCCCCTTCCTATCAAATTTAAAATTTAGACCCTTGGCCGCGGCATGCCACCTCTCGGGATCCCAGGATCCGTCATTAAGGTAAGCTCTTGTCAGCCCAAGGGGCCACTTCACAGACAGGGGAACTGTCTGGAGAGCCCGTAGCTCCAGCAGGGAGTAGGCAGGCATGACAAATACATCTCGGGGCAGGTCGATACAGGAGGTAGTTGATTAGGTGGAAATATTGCAAGAGTGGAAATACAATACAAGGGGCCAGGCAATAATAGTCAGGAAACAGTCCACAATCAGTAGCTCTCTCACAGCTGCCAACGGTCAGAGTCAAAATAGACCAGTCATTGCTCTGCCACCACAGTGACTTGTGGCAAAAGTCCTGAGCAGCCCCCTGCCCTCTCACTGCAGGGGGGTTAAGTCCTCCCATTGCCCTCTCACTGCAATGGGGAGTAGCCAGGTCCCAGAGAAAAGAGGCAAGATACAAGTCTGGGTAGGTGATATAGGTGAACCAGGCACCCTCCACAGTGCTGAACAAGTCCAGAGTGGCATTAACAGGCAAAGAGACAGTGGCCAAAGATGGAGCCCACAAACAACATGGGGTAGACAGGTCAGTAGGAGTCCAAAAAAAAGTGCAGCATTCGCATACCGGCCATGACCACGGGTCTAGAACCACGGCGCCATCCCTTCTTGGGGGGGCTCTCCGCCAAAGACGCAACCCACAACCCCGTCCGGGATAGAGCCAGCTCACCCGGCCCGGGCCGTGACCGCGAACGCCTCCCTTCTGGGCCCTCCAGACCTGCAGGCCACCGCCCCTCCCCGTAGGTCTTTTCCTCCCAGAACTCTCACATCTTCATACTCTCACAATACTTCATACAAAATCCCACCTGAAAATGCTGACTTCTCTGCAAAATTCAATAAGGAGATTGCATCTGTCTGGATGTGATATGAGTATTGAATGAACAAAACTCTGGCTGAGTTTGCAGTGCAAACAGGAATTGCTTTGCATTACATTGAACCAAGAAGGGGAGGGAAGATGGAAAAGTTCTTTTTGTAGTCTTCTTCCTCAGCATGGGCCTGCTTATCCTTACTCACATGGGAGCTTGTTTCTTGCTGAGATTAGAAAGCAGGAAATTCAACACAAACTTGTAAGAGGAGAAAAGAGCAAGGAATTGCAGGCCATGTATTTCAATTAGACTAAGGTTATATTGGTACTGTACCTAAGTTGGTTTATAATAAATTATACCTTATTTGAAATATTTTCATAGTAGCAAAGTATTCAGTTCAGACTTCAGGCTACTCCTCCTCTTGGACAAATTTTACTGTGCCCTCCCAATTTTCTCTTCACTATTGTTTATGTCAACAGGTATGTCACCTATCTGGGAAATTATCATCATGCTATGTTCAGATCTTAACCACTCTGCTATTTCAACAGTGCTACTAAAGGGAGATATAGAAATGATAAACATTGCCTTAATAGAAGTGACCAGAAATAGGTGGCAGCAATTGAAATTGCTTCTTAAATTTATAGTTAGATCGCATATAAATACATTTTTGTTTATCTTATATGCCAAATTCCCCCATACATCACAAACTGAAAACAACCATATTAAGTGATTTGTAAAATCAGATGAGTTAGCATCTTTAGATTATGAGTTGGCTGATGAGAACTGAAAACTGATAAATTAATAAAAATTGTAAAATAAACAAATACTTATTTATTTGTCACTGATTTTTGGACTTCTCAAGCTACTGCAGGAGGAATGGACTGGTTGACACTTACATTTTTTTCATTTGTCTTCGGTTTATTTGTTTTTAAACCCTCCTCCATGACGATTTTGCTCTATATAAGCTCACAAGTAATTTGTTTCCCCTGTGTAACAGTAACAGAAAATGTTCTTGCATTAATATGCATTTATAAGTAGTTATCTATATGAAGAGTGATAAGAGGGCTTTCCATGTGTTTGATGTTGTTGCAACTAAAATATATATCCAGTTCTGTAATATAATTTACAAAAGTTCCATCAGCAGTCAAACAAATGCATAATTAAGAACTGAGAAAAGTTCTCCTTAGACATTACAGAGACAGATCTTTGTTTCAATATCATCATGACAGCTTAGACTGTGCACTCTGACAGTTATTTGATCATGGTGCACTATGTGAAACCACATGTACTTGCAAACACTGCATAATTTGGCATATGAATGGGACTCAGTCTTTAGATGAATACTCCTGGACTACCCTGAAAATAAAAAGAGTTTTCAGTTTGTGTACAATGGTGCAGTTGTCTTACCAAAGAGTGATATAACCCTGACATGCAAAACTTTGAATTATAGTAAAATAATAATAAAATAGGATAATCTTTGAACTCAAAGACATCATATTTCCAGCTATAACAAGACTAGAATCTCAAGGGGCAACACTGTTTCTTTGTGAACAATGAGTTATGACAATTTGGGGCTTACTATCAAATTATTCCCTATCTGGATTAGTAGGTGTGAAATATGTTTACCATTCAACTTTCACTTGTTTCCTTCTACATTGGCAGTCACATAAATGTTAGGTTTGCTGCAGATTATAGATTTTTTTTTCCAGATCACAATAGTGTGATACATCCATGTTGAAAAGATAACATTCAGCAATATCCTACAGAGCACACAGCAGAACTCCTAGTGCATGGTGCTGGTGGCATGAGTTACGTTGTCATGTCCTCCTACTGCATGTAGATCCTTCAAGGAGGACCAAGTCTAGCTTGTGCACAACTAGACTTGGTCTTTCTTGCCATGAGCACCAGCTTCCCAACTAAGTGAGTGCATGAGTGCAATATGAACTTCAAATCATGGATCTAAATATAACAATCTGAGTTGATAGTGGTGCCAGATTCAAAGAAATCCATGTAAATATCCAAAAAAAAAAACCCAAAAAGTAACCTGCTAAAAAGCTGCAGCAAAAAATAAATAAATCAGAATCCATGCTTTAGTAGGCAGATTCTTTGTTAAAGTTTGTGGGATGCAGACTGCAGCTTTCAACATTTTGTAATAATGATTGAGCAAAAGGAAACATGACAACGTTTAGCTTCACCCCTCATTAGCCACCCAAGTGACAATTGTAAAGTTGTAAAGTTGGAACTGGCAATCTTACTTCATTCACCATGCAGTTCAGACTTGGTTCCACATGATTTCCACAAAATGTAAGGAATATATCATGGGCACCTGTTCGAATCAAATGAAGAGGTAGAAACAACTGTCTGGACTTCAATGAATAGACAAAACAAAAGCTTTTGTCATATTTTTAAAAAGCTTGTCATCACTGACAAGTATGCAGCAAATGTTGATTATGTAGAGAATTAAATACAGGCCACATGACTTCATTTTAAGGTATATTTTCTTCTTTCATTTATCAGGTAAAAGTTAACAGGTTTCCCTTTCCAATCATGTCGAATAGATCTCTGATTTTTGGCAAAGGAAGCCAGCGTTGTCCAAAGACATTTTTCATGGTCATGTGGCCAACATCACTTTATGGCATGCCATTGTGCATGGAACACTATTATCTTCCTACCAAAGTGGTACCTACCCATGTTTCCCCGAAAATAAGACCCAGTCTTATATATATATTTTGCCACAAAAAAAAGGCACCAGGTCATATTTGTGTGTGTGTGTGTGTGTGTGTGTGTGTCCTCCACTGACTCACCTTGTGGTGGCAGCACTGACAGCCCTGCCCATCAGGAGCCTATTACTGGCCCACTTCTTCTACAGCGGCTTGTTGCCGCTTGCACAAGCAGCAACAGAAAAGGCCTCTGATGGGCAAATGGAGGCCGGGGACAACACATGTGTCAATCCAAAGCCTGTTTCTCAGCTGCAGAGGCCTTTCCTGAAGGCTCTGACAGCGAAATGGAGGCCTGGGAAACACTTGCAAATAGTGGCAAGACGCTGCAAGCAGCTGCAGAAGAAATGCGGTGTCAGGGTATGCGAGGCCTGGTAAGTAGGGCAGCTCCATCCCCACTTTAGTTTAATTTTTATCCGTGCACCTCACTCTACTCCCTGCTCCCCAGAGTGGGTGGAGACTTATTAGGGCTTATTTTTGGGAGTAGGGCTTATATTGTGCATATGTGTAAAATCAAGCTAACACTTACTTTTGGGGTAGGTTGCATTTTGGGGGAAATATGGTATTAATCTACTCACATTTGGATGCTTTCGAACTACTAGGTGGGCAGGAGTTGGGGCAAGTGACAGAAGCTTATTCCATTGCGCAGTACTCAGGTCTCAAACTCAAACTTTCAACTTTCCAGCTGACAAGCTCAGCATCTTTTAACTGCCAAGTCTTTCATTTATGAGAATGATTAAAATTAAGCTTAAATTTAATTAATTAAATTCATCTTAATTAAAATCAATATTAAAATTAAAATATCTCTATTTAAACTAAAATTATGGGAGCAGAAACATTACTTTTCCTTTGACCCTGATATTTATGGCACAATGAAAAAATAGCTTTTAAAAAGCTGTAGCTTTCCAAACTATTTCATGCATGCATAACACCCTGCTCCTGCCAAATACCTACATAGTATACAAATATTATGACTGATTTTCCACTGTGATTTCAAAACATTCAATGGGCAATGCTAATTAACATTTACAGCTTCACAAAACTGTAAGGAATTCATCTCTGTGTTGCTGTCTTGATGGTACCTGAGTGTGGGTAAGGTGGTTTGAGAGAATGACTATTTGGACAGAAGTTAAAGTTACTTCTTGGGATGTCAAAAGGAGAAAGTTTTTTCAGCAGGAAAGGAATAAAAACTATTGATGCCTGTAGGACATTTTTGTTATAAATCTATTCCATTTCCACTTGTAAAAACTCTGTTTAAAAGTCTAATTAGAAAGAAAAATAAGATGAATGTGAAGAGAAATCTGTTGTTTTACTTAAATCGGAGAGGGAGAATTTTTGCCAAAAGCATCAAAGTCAATAGCTGGAAACAGCATGCAATACTGTGTATTTTAACAAAGGAAAGAATTAAACTAACTATTGTCATTGTAAGTTAATCTTCCACAAATGAAGCTACAAAGCTAATTTTTGTGCATTTTAACATTTTAAAATGTAGAAAACTGAATAAAACTTGTTTTAAAAAAAGCCAATTTTTGTGGTAAAGGGTTTATTATTGTTGTCTTATGCTTAACTTGCTTTGCCTGCAATCAAATGAAATGGAGTTGAACAGGAATGAGAAATGTAGTGAGTGATAGTAGTTCTTCTTCTATAATTATGTGTTAACAAGTATATATCATTTTCCATGACAAAAGTTCAAATTTGTTTAATATGATATGAAATATGATTGCCTTTCTTAAGTATGTCCCAATGAGTTGGCTTTTATCTTTCAAGCTGTCTTAGTTTTCATAACTATGAATTTCTGGAAAGCAACTCTACAGAGTAAATACAAACATCTAGTTCAGCATTTTTTTAACATTGACCAACTAGCTCTTAAGAAGGCAATTTGGGAATTGGAGTCTAACCCGTCTGAAGGCTATGGCTGAGGCAGACTTATATTATATGATATTGCAATGTACTGAGTCGTATCTTCAATTAATCTTGCCTAGAGCTGAGAATTCAGTTTAGCAACAGATTGTTAAATACAATACTTGGGCAGGTAACGTTTTCTAGTTCTGATGCTTAAGATCTTTCTATATGGACAGTGATGAGATGTGGAATGCTTTATTTCATTCTTTCCCATAAATTCAGAAATAGGGGTTATTGTAAACCAAGTTAAAGAAGAGTCAGACAATAAACAGACTAACCTTTACTAAATCTGTAGCATATAATTGTTAATTAACGTGATCAATATGCAATTATTAATATTAATTATTAATATGATCAACTTGTTATGATTAACTTGTTATTATAGTACAATTTTTATTTAATTTGTTTCACAGATCAGTGTGCTTTGCTCCACGGGAAAAGTCTTCTTTTCTTAATTCCCAGGAAATCCTGTACTGTTCTCTTTTAGCCATTTCACTAGCATTCATGTCCAGAAATATTGGCCAATTTTCTATCCATAAACTCCAGTAATTCTGAAAGGGGAGAAACACCCTGTTTCCTTTATTAGTAAACCATATTGGCAATCCACACTATGATACTCAGCAGTGGTGGGATTCTACATTTTTCCCTACTGGTTCTATGAGAGCATGCTTTGTGCACACAGTGCTCAAAAACTGCCCTCCGTGTCAGCACTGGTGAGTTGAGCTGTTTTTTTTAGCTCAGCTGTGGCATGGCAATCTGTCTGTCACACGAATCAGCTGAGCTAAAAAAAACAAGGGAATATAGGAGAGGAAATGGCAGGGGTGGGTGGGTGCGGCCAACCAGAGATGGTATTGGCCAGTTCTCCAAACTACTCAAAATTTCCACTACAGTACGCCAAAACTGGTCTGAACTGGCTGAATACCACTTCTGATACTCAGGCCTTGCCTTTTGGAAGTATTGGGTCTGGTTAAGAAAATCTGTATCCCAAAGCTCTAACATTGCACATTTTAAAATGGTTTGATTAAATAGAATTCACTGGATGTATAGATCATTGGCTGAAAACTTGCAAGTCTTCTGTGATGACCCAGAGTATATCAGAAATATAACAAAACCCAAAACATAACTAAAAGTCCTTTAATGCCTTCAACTTGGCTTCACTGTTTAACTGTTCACAGTGGAAGAATAAACTATTTTCAAAATAACATTTCAAAGGAAAGAAACACAGTTCAGATTCAAAGAGCCAATAACGAAGTAAAAACCAAAAACAAACAGCACTGAATAAAGTTCCATTACAGATCAGGATAGATCATTGCCAACTTCAGGAAGATAACCAGGAACAGTCTGTTGGAAGAACACCAACCAAGATAAACCTTCTTTAGGAATAAAACACTAAATTGTCTCCAACGTCTCTTAGCACGCAGGTCCAAATTCTTATGCAGATCTCACACCTGCAACCCCTGAAGAGGATCATGGCCCTCTCCTCCCGAGTAGACCACTCCCTGTTGGCTGTTCCTCCTCTCCCTCAGAGTCAGTCTCCACCAGGGGCATGACACCTTCCCCCATGCTGCACCTTAGTTACAAAATTATTGAAATGCATGCAAATTATGTTAGAAGCTTGCTAAAGAGAGATCCAAAGAGAGAACTAAGGAGAAATTTCCTGACAGTGAGGACAATTAATCAATAGAATGGTTTGCTACCCAGAATTTGGGATACTCCATTAGTGCAGGTTTTCAGGAATAGACTGCATAACCATTTGGATGGGAGCGGGTTGGACTAGAAGCCCTCCAAAGTCCCTCTCAGTCCTATGTTTCTAGTTATATTTGAGTAGTGAAGCAAGCACCTTAACGTTCTTTCACAGATTATTTTGGATTTTATTGTAGCTAGTTCATTTGTAACCTACATAATCAGAAATTTAGTTATTGAACAAAGCAGACAATAGAATGCTTATATTGCTATGGCTGTTCACAAATTAAAATCACTGCAAATGAAATATAATTTCATTGGCTCTAGTGGAGAAGATTGTATCTTTTGCTGTTGAAATTAATAACCGTTTACACAGAGATGAAACAATCAATCTATTTCTGAGGAATATCGCTTTCATATGGGTTACTCAGAAGTGTGCTTTGTTCTGCTTCTTTCTTAATCAATAGGAAAATATCCATTTCAACAATGACGTACATTTCAATTGCGTTGTTTAATTTTATGATATCTTGAAAAAGGTATGCATGATACAAGTAGCTGAAATGCTTGCACAATGAATGTATGTTAGACAAGTTCAACATTTTCACTTAAAACTCACTAGAGATGCCTGTGCCACTAATGAGCATACTGTGTGCTGACTTGCTGTTCATCAAATGTGTAATCAAGAAAAACTTACGGCAATTTGTATAAACTATATTGTCACTTGAAAAATATTTGCTCTTTATACTAAGTTTATAGTTTTAAATTTCAAAGCTTCAGTGCTTTGAGATAGAATGCAATGGCCTGGATAATTAAACCAGCCCAAATTTTCCATTGGGACTTTTCAGCTGTTGATAATTCATAACTCTTTCTCTAATTACAGTTTTGAAGATTTACGTTTTAAGAGAACCATCAACACACCATGCTCCTTTTTTTTAACAAATGGGCTGGGAAATCAATCTTTATTGTTGGCAATACAGTAAAATGGTTTCTTCTAAAATTGTATTGTTGTATCTTCATAATAAGCTACTATATACTGGTAGTTAATGAAACATGAAAGTGCAGTGTAAATCTTCACTTAGTGCATGAATGATGACTCAATGTTTACAGCCTATAAAGTAAAAATACCCTTATAGTGGGATTTATTCCGTCTCCCACAAATATAACTATTAACCACTACACATAAACTCAAATGCACTAAAATTATTTGTGCATAATTCTTTTTTCCCTTCTATTTTATTTGCTCACTTTGCTACTAGTAATTTTTGATGTTTATTATGAGTTATTATTTTAATATATGCTGTATATTTAATTAAAATAACCACCATCTTATGTCTGATAATGTTACATTCCCATTTGCTCATTAGACACAATGCCTTTCTTCTTGTATGCACCAGCTGAAATCATGGCAAGCGATGATATCATGTTTGTAGTGTGTGATTGAATGGGCATATTCTTATATTATATATCATATTAGTATTTAGTGTTTGTCTCTTTAGTTACATGGTTAATGGACATTTATACATTTATTTATAATTTATTTATTTATATATACATTTATACTTGAAATAGACATTGTAATTTCCAGTATAAAATATACTTATGTTAGTTTATAAACATTATACTTTATATACAGTGTATAAAGACTGAAATTCCTTACCAATTATTCCAACATTCCAACAGGCCTCAACATTATTCCATTGTGGCCTGTTCATCCCTAATGGGTCAGATTATGGCCTTCAGTTGTTCGCTACTGTTCTGACCCAAACCTTGTTCCAAGGAAACAAACACGAAACAGAGGTAACAGCAAAACCTTTTAATGATTCTTTATGAATTCTGTTCCTTCACAGTTAAAAGGCTGTTTCAAACTAATTGTCTCTGATAAGAACGAGCCTGCCAAGGTTGTGTAAAGATGCCAAGAACACTAGAGTTTCAAGATGTTAGTAACAACTTACAAAGTCCTACATGGCTTGGGTCCAGGGTACTTGTGGGAACACCTCCTGCCAGCATCACATTCCAATCGCCTGGTACGCTCCCATAGGCAGGGCCTCCTTGGGGTACCGTCGGTTAGGCATTGTCGACTGGCAGTGCCCAGGGGTAGGGCCTTCTCTGTAGAAGCACCCGCCCTATGGAACCAACTCCCCGTAGACCTCCGTTTGGCCCGATCTCTGCTCCTTCCGCTGGGACCTGAAGACCTGGCTGTTTCAACAGGCTGGTCTGGACTGACTTCGGGGGTATGGGTTGGTTTTTTAGTCTTTGTTTTAATTCTTTTTAAATTTTATAACACTGATTAGGCTTGTAACTGTTTAATGGTTTTTTTAATTGTAATTTATATTGGTTTTTTTATTGTTCGCCACCCTGAGTCCTTAGGGAGAGAGGGCAGCATACAAGTCTAATAAAATAATAATAAATAATAATAAAGTTACTAAGAAATATTTCAAACACAAAGAGTTTCCAAACACCAATCAAGATATTCTGAATGTCCACAAGGCTTGAGTGGAAAAACTTATTTGCTTCCTGCAAAGAACTCCAGTTTCTCAGCTGGCTTTTATCTCTTAAGGGAGGGGCCATTTCCTTACAGCCTTACTGCCGAGTCTCCTGTACTGCTGCAGCTGCTCTTTCCTTCGAGCAGCCCTGTGTGCACCTGCACTGGGCACAGGATCCTCGGGGACTTCTTCATCACTGCTGCAAGCCTCCACAATCTCCGAAGGCAGCATTCCACTCCCTAATGGTCCTGGCCCCATCCCTGCCTCACACACAGGCCCCTCATCTGAGTCCTCACTCTCCAAGACCTCAGCCATCCACACCTGCTGCTGGCAAACCACAACAGCTGCTGAATACTTATTCTTATTCTCTTATGGAGCACAGAACAGAAAAAGAAACCATTTTATTTAATTGATTCTATTCTCCAAATACAGCAAGACAATCAAGTCTGCATTGTGATAACCCTGAGAAAGATAAAGTGGAACAGTCCAAATCACAAACAGGTAAATGTAATGTAAAATAACTTTCTTGTTAAAGAAAGGATCAATACTTAGAGAAGCATAAATTTGCCAAATGATACAGTCAATAATGAGCACCATTTAATTTTAATCTCTGTTTGTTCATTCATTTATTCATTTATTCATTCATTCATATATCAGCATATTAACAGTGGTTGTTGTGCCTGCAGGTAACACATCTTTGATATGATATGTTTTGCTTATTCAGATTTAAGTTACATAGATAAGTTTCATATGTAAACATTCAAGAATATGTGTGTTTTGTGTGTGTGTGTGTGTCAGTTCTGTCAATTCTAACTGAACATCTGGCAACATCCAGACCAAGTTTTTTTTAACTGGCTTCACAGCTCAGCCACCATAAAAGGCAGGAGAGGCTTAAGGGTGCATTGCAGACATGCTGAGATTCTACTTTTTATTTTAGCTGGTTAGCAATCATCTTTCTTTTTAAAAATCAATTTCTATTAAAATACTGTGTCTATGAGATGTGGGAAGTCAAGGATTGAAAAGGATGAAAGCAGTGTTGTGATGATGTGATACAATCTCCACCACTTTTGTACAGGCATTTTATATTGCAAGCATATATACAATGTCCAAGGTTGCACTAATCTCACAACTCTGCTTTTTTCATTGGAACAAAAGGACTGGATCCTGCGGGAACCTTTGTTAACCCCCTTGATTATTTAGCAACAAGCCCTGTTCTGTCCATATAGATTACACACTTAGGAAGATGTGCAGTGTATGCACTGGTGGTTTGGTCCACCAATAACTTGCTTAACTTGCAGATGCCTATTTTTTCAACTTTCTGATAGAGTTCACTCCAGTATACTCTTGACCATTGACAGTATTTTCCAGAAGGGTTCATGCAAATCTTCTCTGCTTGGTTTCTCTCTTTGTTAAACAATTAGTTAGCAAATATTCAAAGAACCTTCCATTTAGTAGACTTTATATGACTGTTGATCTTTGATAAGGTTACTTTCTAACTTCTCTATTTGTTCAGCTTTCATTTCTCCAGCCTCATTGTAGCCAATTTCAGACATTTCACTCTTTCTTCTACTTGCATTCCAAAATGGCTACCTACAAATTAGTGCCATAGTTACATTAATTTGCCTAGTACGGTGCTTTGCTTGCCTAAATTTACGTGAATTTATCAGGAAACATTAGAGATTATGTGATCAAGGTTTTACTTAAAGCAATGTTTATTTAAATCCTCAAAAGAAATATTGAGGGATGTCAAGGAATTTTGTGAAGGCATTCCTCAAGCTGGATAATGCACAAAATCTGCACAATCCTTTGGCTGCAATAAACTTTTGCGTGTTGTTTTTCTGAAATCAAATTCAAATTGGACTTGGAGGTCCTTCCTTAGGTTAAACATCTCAGGAATTGCTGAGGCAGTCAAAACAATTTTGCTAGTTGGCTGATTTCTTTCAGCTTCGGGAAAGTTATGACTCACATTTTACATTTGTTGATTCTGGGGTTCCTTGTGTTAACTGTTTCATCTTGTCAGATGATGAAATCTTTTCAGTTTCTGTGATGGTATATCTATGATTACAGGTGAAACTCAAAAATTAGAATATCATGCAAAAGTTCATTTATTTCAGTAATGCAACTTAAAAGGTGAAACTAATATATGAGATAGGCTCATTACATGCAAAGCAAGATAGTTCAAGCCATGATTTATCATAATTGTGATGATTATGGCTTACAGCTCATGAAAACCCCAAATCTGCAATTTCAGAAAATTAGAATATTGTGAAAAGGTGAAGTATTCTAGGCTCAAAGTGTCCCAATCTAATCAGCTAATTAAGCCATAACACCTGCAAAGGGTTCCTGAGCCTTTAAATGGTCTCTCAGTCTGGTTCAGTAGGAATCACAATCATGGGAAAGACTGCTGACCTGACAGTTGTGTAGAAAACCATCATTGACACCCTCCATAAGGAGGGAAAGCCTCAAAACGTAATTGCAAAAGAAGTTGGATGTTCCCAAAGTGCTGTATCAAAGCACATTAATAGACAGTTATGTGGAAGGGGAAAGTGTGGAAGACAAAAGTGTACAAGCAGCAGGGATGACCTCAACCTGGAGAGGGTTGTCAGGAAAAGGCCATTCAAAGTGTTGGGGACTGAGGCTGGAGTCAGTGCATCAAAAGCCACCACACACAGACAGATCCTGGACACGGGCTTCAAATGTCATATTCCTCTTGTCAAGCCACTCCTGAACAACAAACAATGTCAGAAGCGTCTTACCTGGGCTAAAGAAAAACAGACCTGGTCTGTTGCTCAGTGGTCCAAAGTCCTCTTTTCTGATGACAGCAACTTTTGCATCTCATTTGGAAACCAAGGACACAGCGTATGGAGGAAGAATGGAGAGGCACACACTGCAAGATGCTTGGAGTCCAGTGTGAAGTTTCCACAGTCTGTGTTGATTTGGGGAGCCATGTCATCTGCTGGTGTTGGTCTCTGTGCTTCATTAAGTCCAGGATCAATGCAGCTGTCTACCAGGAGATTTTGGAGCACTTCATGCTTCATTCCACAGATGAGCTTTGGGATGCTGACTTCATTTTCCAGCAGGACTTGGCACCTGCCCACACTGCCAAAAGCACCAAAACCTGGTTCAATGACCATGGGATTAGTTTGCTTGATTGGCCAGCAAACTCACCTGACCTGAATCCCATAGAGAATCTATGGGGCATTGCCAAGAGAAAGATGTGAGACATGAGACCCACCAATGCAGAAGAGCTGAAGGCCACTATTGAAGCATCCTGGTCTTCCATAACACCTCAGCAGTGCCACAGGCTGATAGCTTCCATGCCACGCTGCATTGAGGCAGTAATTGCTGCAAAAGGGGCCCAAACCAAGTACTGAGTACATATGCATGCTTATACTTTTCAGAGGTCCGATATTGTTCTATGTACAATCCTTGTTTTATTGATTGCATGTAATATTCTAATTTTCTGAGATTGTGGATTTGGGGTTTTCAAGAGCTGTAAGCCATAATCATCACAATTATGACATATCATGGCTTGAACTATTTTGCTTTGCATGTAATGAGTCTATCTCATATATTAATTTCACCTTTTAAGTTGCATTACTGAAATAAATGAACTTTTGCATGATATTCTAATTTTTTGAGTTTCACCTGTATTGCTTCAGACTCATTGGGCATGGAAATAACCTAAAGACAGCCTTGAGACCTTACATCATACTGCATATTGCCCTTTTTGAATTGATCAAACAAAGTATGGGATCAGCTTAACAGAACACATATACATCCACTTGTCATTGAATGTTGACCTAATATTAATAACGTCATTCATTCTTTTTTCATTACAGCCTTGATTTAAAGCATCATCAGGCCTTCTATTCTTAATGCATTCATCTTCCAAATCTCAATGCTTTTCTGACAGATGTATCCCTCCATCTTGGTTTTCCATTAGCATAGATGACATTCATTCATCTTCACACTGCTTCTTCTTTGAAGCATTGCCCTGCTTTCCCTACAGTAAAATCTCTACCTTGTGTTTGCTTGACTTCCCACGTCATCTCATCATCCAACACTTTTTCACATCCTATGGTCTTCAATCAAGGTTTTGACTTTTCCACACCAGGATTTTATTTTTTTCTAAATAATTTAATATACTTATTGTGTTTTACACAGGTCCTATCTACTTAATTTTATTATGTGAAAAAATGACTTCTGAATTTTGTTTCTATTCTTTCTCTTTAGCATGCTATGCATTGCGAAGGATGTCACTCTGAGAAACATTAACAGGTTAAAGGTCATTTCTATCATTCCGACAAAATCCTGCAAAATGTGGGTAATGTGAAAGTATACCACATTTTGGAGATAAAATTGAAGAAATAACAAATCCTCATCAGCCAAAGAAATTATCCATTGTTATCTGGGCATGGTGGGAAATTTGCTTGTTGTTTTATTGGTAAACAAGAAAAGGGAGTAAACACCGCTGGGTATTTCTTTCCACTATTCTTTATAGAACATCATGTCCTTTTTATTACTTTATTATTATTTCATGCCCACATTGGAAAGGTAAAACCAATGCTGGTGTATCTCTTGAGGGAATGTTTCAGAAATCCATTCATTCTTCTGCTTTTATGTAGATAAAGCAAAAGCACTTTATCTGCTTTTGCTTTATCTACATAAATTCTTCTGCTTTTACATTATCTACATTCATTCTTCTGCTTTTATGTAGATAAAGCAAAAGCACTTTAAATTTGACAGAATGCTAACTTTACAGAACTGGACAATGCACATAAAGAAAACCAAGCAATATACATGCATATTGTCTGGTTCTCTTTATGTGCATTGTCATTTTCTCTAGACTGGGATCTCTATTAGACCACGGCAGTAAATTAAGTTCCTTTAATGAAATAGGTACAGCTCAGTAGCACAGTGGCCTAAAGGTGGAGCTCTCATCTCACAGTCAGAAGGCTTGAGTTTGACGCAATGTAGCGGCAGGTATTTCTCTCTCTGGGTGAAATAAGTTATTGTCTGCTGCGAACTCCGCTTAGGCATCAGGAAGGGTGATTGAACAGTAAATACTTAAGTTCCATTCAGTTGCCCTAAGTCCACCCTAATGCAAGGGATTATAGGGTCATTAAAAGAAAAAAATGAAATGGCTACAGCTATAACTGTACCTATTCTGCAAGTAATGGATGGAATTAAAAAAAAATATTTACGACTTCTTTGGGGAAGGTGAATCATAATCTTTCAGATAACATTATTTACAAACCACTAAAGAAGAAATAGTTGGGAATGCTGTATTTTCTAATTATACAGATTATGCTGTGAGTGTGTAGAATGCACACTATAGAAAGGTATAGAAAGAAGGTGTTAGATTTGCATGAAGAGTCAAACACAGAGTGCTTCAGTGAAGAGTTTATTAGTGACTACAGCTCATAACAGACCCAATTTGGCTGGGCTGTGACTGCTGCTTATAGCCAGCAGCTGCAGTTGCCAGCCAATCAGAGTGCAGGGTTTTTCCCGCACTTTTTAAACCAATCATATTTGACATTTTACAAGAACAGTTCAAACTAAACCAATGACATTCAAACCTGCATACATAACAGAAGGCATATTACTACTATTCCTATGGCTAAAAATAAGAATAAATGGTTGGATAGAGCTTAGATGCAAGGCTCGAAAAAGATAAAGCAAGTTAAGAGATTCAAGGTGTTGGTATTAACCTACAAAGCCCTTCATGGCTTAGGACCTGGGTACTTGTGGGAGACCCTGCTGCCAGCAACGGCCTCCCAACATCCCATGCGCTCTCACAGACGGGGCCTCCTTGGGGTACCGTCAGCCAGACAATGCCAGCTGGTGACCCCCATGGGTAGGGCCTTCTCTGTGGGAGCACCCACCCTATGGAACCAACTGCCCCCTGAGCTTCGGACGGCCCCTGACCTCCGCTTCTTCAGTCGTGGCTTGAAGACATGGTTATTCCAACTTGTCAACCTGGACTGGGGAGGGGATGGGAGTTTTAATGATTTGTCTCATGATTTTAAATTTGATTGGGTTTCTAGTTAGTTTTCAACTGTGTGAAATTTGTATTGTACTGTTTTTATATGGTTGTACGCCACCCCAAGTCCTTCGGGAGATGGGGCGGCCTAGAAATAATAATAATAATAATAATAATAATAATAATAATAATAATAATAATGCAAGATTTCTTTTTTTACTTTCACAAGTCTCCTCAGGAATAGTTTTAGATTATTCAAAGCCTAAACTAAAACAGTTTTTAGACAGCAACAATATATATTGAAAGAATACATCTATGGAAAAGAAGTAAGTAGTAACAAGGATGAAACCATAAAGTGAAAATCAGTCATTATGGAGTCACTAGGAATATGTATAGGTACTTGAGAGTGATGTTACCTGCAGGTTTAGAAATTTTAGAAAAAATCCCTGTTTGAAATGTATTTCAAGAATAACATTTTACAGCAGCATTTCCCAACCTTTCTAGGTTGATGGCCTGGTGTGGAGGAGAAGGTGGGAAGAGGTTTTGTGTGAAGAACAGGTGCACACATGCGCGTTTGCATAGCTTCATTTGTGTGAGTGGTGGGGTGCCCACCACTCTGCACAAGTGGGGCGGTGAATGCTGGTGTGAGTTGGGATGTGAGTGCTGGCACCTGCTGCTTATGCAAGTCGGGCTGTGCTCATGTGCATGCATGTGCTGGCCTGCCATTCATGTGGCCCTGTTATAAACAAGCCATGTCCCGGTAGTGGGCTGTGGCCCACAGGTTGGGGACCTCTGTCCTGTAGCACAGGAGTCTCCGATCTTGGCAACTTCACGACTTGTGGACTTCAACTCTCAGAATTCCTCAGCTAGCTTCTGCATCCATCCATTTCTGCATCTATATCATCTTATCCCTTTGCAGAAAGTTTGTTAAAGATTGAACACTCTTTTATGTAATGGCTTTTCTGAAACTGCTCTAAGTCTCAGACAGAATTCTTATTCTCTCAATTCTAGTTATTGCCAGACTGTCTTAATCTGTTTACATTTTTTAAAAAAATTCACATTTATATGCTGCCCTTTTCCGGAGACTCAGGGTGGCTTACAATCTTTGGAGCACAACTCAATGTGCTCAGCAATAGCCTTCATTCCATTGTATATGCCTGCTTATTACTAGGGCTTTTGCCCACCCCCCCAGCAGCATTCTTACAAAGTCAGCTTATTGCCCCAACAATCTTGGGTCCTCAATTTACCTACCCTGAGAGGATGGAAGGCTGAGTCAACCTTGAGCCTGGTGGGATTCGAGCCTGCACTAATTGCAGGCAGCTGGAGCTAAATGCTAGGTGTTTAACAGCCTGCACCACCAAGGCTTTCTCTGTTTATTACTTATGTTTTACTTTTCTAAAATTTCCACATTAATTTGTTTTATTTTTTCTTTAGATACACTATAGATTCTTCAATTGGGGGGGTAACTTCCCTTCTTTCATCTTTGCATACTTTTTTCCTATTCCAAATTCAAATCCAGCTAGCTCATTTTCAATAAATCTGACAGAACCAAATGTCTGGTTTACCATCTTTTGAAACATTTTTTGCAATATTTCCAGTATTTATTCTCTTTTCTGTTAGCTTCAATGAAACTTTTCTTCCTTCACTCTGTTTTTCAATTTTTCTCATGGTCACCATTTTTAATATATGTAGTATATATGTATATGTACTAAAAGTAAATAAATTACAAAGCTGAAAGTAAAATACAGCTTTCATTTTTGTTTCTTGTTCACTTTCTTTATACTCTTCAGGCTTTAGTCCATTCTGTCTTTCTGTAGGTGTAATGACACAGTCTGTCCCATACTATCTTTATCTTCTTATCTTGTAATTTCTACCAATTATCTTTTCCATGTAATATCAAACAATCAACATTCCTGGATGTTCTGATCTGTTTATTTAATTAATTCTACTTAATGCCAAAAGAACTGTCATCATAATCTTTATCTTTCGAACTAATACCTTTCCCTTCATCAAAATCTTGATTAATCTCTTTGCTGTTATTTTGAAATCTTTTAAAAGCATTATTTTCCTCTACATTTTATTTTCTATAATTCAAAAGGAAGGCTAAGTCACTGAGAAATTTTTCTTTGTCCCACTGTTTTCAAAGACTTCTTTTCAACTGCAAATCAATTTATCCTAAAGTGATATAAAGTGAGTATTGGACATTCATAGTGTCTTTTTAAAAGGCTGCTTGGCTTGGGTGAACAACTTACTTCTTCTGTGATCCCCTAGCCCCCTGATGGCAACCTATGGTACATGTGCCAGAGGTGGCACACAGAACCCTCTCTCTGGGCATGCAAGCTGTCACCCAAGCTCAGTTCTATCCCGCTGGCCAGCTGATCTTTGGGTCTTTTGCCATGCATGCAGGGGGGGTCGGGAGCACATGAGCGATGTGCATGAGCATGTTGCATTTTGGGAATGTATGTGCATGCATACACTTTGGGCACTTGATGCCGAAAAGGTTAGTCATCACTGCCCTAGTCACCCTAATGACAAAACTGTCAGATTTTTACACCCAATTTTCTCCTGATGAACATCTTTTCTGTTATCCAGAAAGACTTTCCTTGGCCAGAAATCATTGCTGGCCAGTCTTCACTTTGCTGCATGTTTTCACTGTATCAGATGTGCTTAGTATGCCATAGAACATGGGTGTCAAACTCACATCATCACGGCGGCGTCACATGACATATGGGGACTTTTTCCCCCTTCACTAAACCGGCATGGGCATGGCTAGCACATGACACATCCAGCCCGTGAGCTGGGAGTTTGACAGCCCTGCCATAGAACCTTGCATGGAAATCATTCAGGATCTCTTTAAAGAAACTAAAGACTCTCACCAAGACCTATTTAATATTGTGAGAGATTTCATCTCACTGCATACAATTCAGAGTAAATTTTTACTTCATTTTTTTTCTATTTAATGGACATGTTAATTCAGAATCTGTGGGAAAATCTGTAATTCTGAAAATACCAGAAGTGTTATTAACTGTTCTGCTTTACATGAATAAACAAGCTATCTAATAAGATTAAATATATAAATACAGCTTTGATGGCTTCATTACTATTTCAAGCCAAGGGAAATTTTCCCTGTTCTTTTGCACCTACCTAATGGACCTGGTCTCACCACCAGCTCTTTGAAGGAATTATGAGTCCACCAGCCATGCTTGATTTCTTTGAACAGGGAACAAGCATTAAACCTAGCCAACCTGTCCAAGGAAACTGACTATACAAATTAGGGAAGGTTGGTGGATGAAATTCTCTGGGTTAATTTTGTAGGATAGCTCTTATAGTTATATACTTATTCATTTATTTTTTAAAAAGGCAAGCGTCTCTGCCAGTCTGGAAATTGATCTGAGGGCATCTTTTAGTTTAATAATTTTCCATGTTCAATCAAATTTATCTTTATGGATATTTTATCCCTTTCTTTAAAAAATTCAGTGAACTACCTAATGAACCATTATGCTATAATTTGTGTTAACTTTATAGTTTTTCTCCCCTTCTCCTCTTTCTTCTTCTAAATGAATACATTGCATGTTGGATGAGATATTTGAAGTGTCAAACTTCAAGGTCAGTTTTATGATGCTTGATAGTCTTTCCAGTGACTAACCACAGCATCCCTTTGTTAACAAACAAGCAACAGTCATTCTTATTATAGTCACTTTTTAAAAAGTCATTAAGTTTGCAAATTAATTGAATGACTTCTTAATGCTAGACTGCAGGGGCTTCTTGAGACTGATGCTTTATACAAAGAACAGATCAAAGGTCTATCTTTATCCATAATAAAGAAATGCTTTGATTTACACAATGCAATATCTTATATGGCAAGTTATTCCTGTGAGAAATTTAAAGCAAAATTTATTCTTAGAAGATCATAAATGACAAAAGATAGGACATGTTACAGTGTGTATGTTACTAAAAATGAAAAATATTCTATTTTGGGCAAGAAGTTTTATCCAAGAAATAGATCTTTTGTTATATTTTATGACTTACATAGTTCCATCAGCCCAGGTGACATTTTGCAGGATTTCTTGATGTCCTAATGGTCTACATTGCAAATGGTGTCTACCTTCTTGACATTTTACAAATGAATTACAACTGTGATATAAAACTATCAGCTACACAAATTTATTCATTTATTTAGTTCTCATCCATTTATTTATCAAATTTAGATAACAGTCCATCTCACAAGGCAACTATAAGCAGTGTACAACAATTAAGCAACATTATCAAAACTATAAAACAGTCATTGTTACAAATGTACAAACCACTGAACAAAGAAGAGAAAGTATATACTAACCACAATAAGGGGATCATTTTTTTAATATAATTGGTTCCCAGGGATAGAGCTAAACTCTATTGTTTTTTATTGTTTTAAAACATTATATATACAAAAAATGCCTAGCTGATGAACAACACCTAAAAACCGAACTACACACTCTCACTAACGTACTATCATCCAATGGATTCCAAAGAAACAAGATTACCAACTTAATCCAACAAGAGACACCCACAAAAATCCAAGACAGAGAACAAGAAAATGGCAAAACCCTCCTCCCATACATAAAAGGGACCACAGACAGAATCAGCAAGATCCTCCACAAACACAATATCAAGACAACATTCTGCACAGACAGAAAAATATCCACCATCCTAAGAAACCCCAAAGACATAATTGAGTTAGAAAACCAAGGAGTATATGAAATCACATGCCCCACCTGCCCCACCACATACATCGGACAAACCAACAGAAGAATAAATACATGCATTGAAGAACACAAGAACTCAGTCAGGAAAGGAGAACAAACTTCATCCCTAGTCCAACACTTTAAAGCCACTGGACACGAAATTGATTTTAAAAAAACCAGAACTATCACCAAAATTGAACACTTTAACAACAGAATAATCAGAGAAGCCATCGAGATAGAAAAACACCCCCACAGCATGAACAAATGAGATGATACCTCTCACCTACCAGCCATTTGGAAACCCACCCTAATTGACAAACAAGTCCCAACCACCAAGTATGACACCAGACCCAAACTCATGATAACATCACATGAAATCACCACCACACAACCATTCTAAAAGCAAGTCCGAACCCACACCTATGGTGATACATGACCACAAAACAAAAACCAAACTACAGCTGCAACATTAGCCACTTTAAACCCCTCCAATCCAAATAAGAAGCAAACTGATGCCCACTATTAAAACATGGCATGACCACAAACACGGAGCCAAACAAAAGCAGCATGACTCACCAGTTCTAGTCTGAGGCTGGCAGCTGAGGCCAGCCCACCCACTCAAAACACCCCCCCACCCAATCAGAGCACAGCTAAGCCCCCACCCAACCAGAGCACACCTCCACCCAATCAGAGCACAGCTAAGCCCTCACCCAATCAGAGCACACCTCCACCCAATCAGAACACAGCCAAGCCTCCACCCACAAAACACACCCCCTCTGGCAGTTTAAAAAGGAAAAAACAGCCACTATCTCACACTTCTCCCAGAAGAACGAAGCTGAAGACACCAGCTGAAGCTGAAGATGACGGGTGAGATTTCGTCGAAACGTTGCCCAGATACTTCCAATTTTACACGGGAGAAAACCCGAATGACCAAAGACCTACATACAAACACCCACAAAAACCTCAGAAAACAAATATATGTATGTATGTATGTATGTATATAAAATAATCTCATTGGGGAAGAATGTTCCATTAGGTGAGCACTAAGGCAAAGAAAGCTTGCGTTCTAGGACCTACGAGATGCAAGTCTTAGCACAGGGGTCTCCAACCTTGGCAACGTTAAGACTTGTGGACTTCAACTCCCAGAATTCTTGGAGTTGAAGTCCACAAGTCTTAAAGTTCCCAAGGTTGGAGACCCCTGCTCTAGCAGACGAAGGGTTTTAAAGGTTAATAGCAACACCTTTAATTGGACTTGTAAGCAAACTGGCAACTGATGGATCACATGGAACAGTGGTGGTAACATGCTGTTTTGGAAGTACACCTATGGTAGTTACCTAGGCTGCCATGTTTTGTACCCTTCCAGATACTATTCATGGGCCGCCAGAGTGCATTACACTAGTTCAATCTGGAGATGATAAGGGAAATTTCTGACCAAGCCATCCCCAACAACACCTGGCTTAAATATATTCTTGCTAGCCTGAAGAACCTTGTGAGCCACAAGATGGGCAGCTAGCTATACAATTCTTTTAAATAATTAAATAAATAAACCTTTTACCCTCATTGATTCAATCTCTTGTGAGCAGCCTTGGTGAAAATAAGCTGCCTCCTCTATTGATCACCAGCCTGAACTGCTAATTATAGTATTTTGTGAGGACACCTTCAGGCAAGTTAAATGCAATGTCATATTACCATAAGAGTAGCAATTATCTTGTAAAAAGAAATTAATGTTTATGATAATGGAATTGATCAAGCCCTCTCCCTTTCTAAATCATAATTTTAGCTCTTTTGCATTGATGACACTGCTATTCTCTCCTGACCCAAATTGACTAATATTGTAGCTTTGGGGCATTGGATGAATATGGCCAAAGAGATATAGAATCTTTACTTTTGGTGGGCAACATTTCTCTTGCAGCTTCTTTGTTCTCTGATAGGAGAACCAGATTTGTGACATCCAGGGAGTCCTTCACTTATGACCACAATTACGCCTAAAATTTATGTTACTAACTATGACAGTTGTGAAGTGACTTTTGCTCCATTTTGTGCCACAGTTGTTAAGTGAATCCCTGCAGTTGTTCAGTCAGTAATGCTATTGTTAAATGAATCTGGCTTCCCCATTGACTTTGCTTGTCAGAAGGTCACAAAAGCTGCTCATGTGATCCCAGGATACTGCCAGCCATCATAAATATGATAACAGTTAGATAATAACAGATAATAACAGATAATAATCAGAGTTGGAAGGGATCTTATAGGTCATCTAGTCCAACCCCCCACCCAGTGGGAGACCCTACACCATTTCTGACAAATGGCAATCCAATCTTTTCTTGAAGATCTCAGGTGCGCTCCCACAACTTCCGAGGGCAACTTATGTTCCATTGGTTGATTGTTCTCACTGTCAGAAACTTTCTCCTTATTTCCAGGTTGAATCTCTCCTTGTTCAGTTTCCATCCATTATTCCTTGTCTGGAATATGAGTCAGTTGCCAAGTGTCTGAATTTTGATCATGTGACTGTGGGGATGCTGCAATTATCATAAGTGTGAGAAATGGTCATATGCATATGCAGTGGTGGGATTCAGCCAGTTCGCACCACTTCGGGAGAACCGGTTGTTAACTTTCTGAGCAGTTTGGCGAACTGGTTGTTGGAAGAAATCATTAGGGCAGAGAACCGGTTGTTAAAATTATTTGAATCCCACCACTGGTCATATGCCACTTTTTTCAGTGCCATGGTAACTTTGAACAGTCACTAAACAAATTGTTGTAACTCAAGGACTACCTGTACTGTATTTTAATCTATTCAGTCTAAATTCATCAGAATCCTGTAACGGTTCTCTCACTCTTCTATGGATACTTTTCTGCATCAAGACAAATTCCTTGTGTGTCCAATCATACTTGGCCAATAAAGTATTCTATTCTGTTCTGTTCTGTTCTGTTCTATTCTATTCAAAATTGAGAAATCTCTCCCTCCCCCCTCTTTCCTCCCCATATAACTCCAAAGGAGAATCTGCCACTTGAAATACTGCCTGCCCTAGGTCCTCTGGAACAGGTCTGTCAAACTCATGACCCACAGGCTGGATGTGTCATGTCACATGCTGGCCATGCCCACACCCAGTTTAGGGAAGAGGGGGAAAAGTTGCAGTATGTCACGTGATGCTGCTGTGATGGCACAAATTTGACATTCCTGCTCTAGAGTAAATCTCTGGCCCAGCTCATTTTTACCGATGTTTATTTATCTATATATTTATTGATTTTATTTATATGCCACCCATCTTACGGTCAAGATCAACTCTTTGCTATGCTGTGCCACACAATCAAGGTCAGTTTTAAATAGCAGTGCTTTCCAGGAATTCCACAAAGGAATGAGACTATTGAAATGAAATTGTTGAACAAAAGGCCAAGACAGCAGAGTAGTACAACTCTCCTGTTGTAGCAGACTGTGTGCTTTTGATTAAATAAATAAATATGAGGAAAACTCTTATAAGCCTTGTAGTGAGTCTTATTGCTCTTATACACCTTGACCTTTATATCATCTCTTTGACAAGCCAATTTCTCCCACACCCTTTTAGCTTTAGATCTCATGTATTTAGCTCCTGAGAGTTGCTACATTTTTACTCAGGTCGTGATTTGTGCTGGCTTGCTTGGAACCCCATCAACCACCATGTGTTCCAAAGGCCTCTTGAGTGGTTTTTTTTTTGGAGGGGCGGAACCCAAGAAAATCACTTAAGTGCTGTTGGGGGCATCCATGCATAATTCATCTTTTTCTCTCCTTCAGCTGTTATATGGGGCTTTTAAGGAATACCCTTTTATCTGTCTTTTTTTTAAAAAAACCAATGGAGTAAGTGAGATGCTTGCTGCAGTATTTGTGATATGTGTATCTTTCTGTGTCTCACTTCTTTGACTTTCTCTTTAATCTTTCAGATATCTTTCTTATTAAAGACCCAAACATGTTTGTTTTACTTGTGTCGGCCTTGTTTATTTGACTCTTCCTTTAATCTTTCAGACACTTTCTCTGATAATGTATATTTCTGCGTTAATCAGTGAGTGTTAAAGGGAGGTATTAAGGCTCACTGTGTCTCTCTCCCCTCTCTCCCCATTCTTATCCCTACCAACTTTATATTATTGGCAAACACCTTGATGCATTAATCGTGTTATTTTTAAGCCCACACTTAGGGTTTTTTTTTCCCTCTAGTGATTCTTTTTTTTTAAATTACATTTATATGCCGGCCTTCTCCAAAGACTCAGAGCGGCTTACAATTTTTCGGATACAACCCAATGCTCAGCATTTTACTTAATTTTCTTGTACAACCATTATCACATCACTTTTTTATTTCTTTAACAAGCATTATGTTTTAAAATTGTTATTCCACTAACTTTGATGGCTTTAAAGAAATAATCCTTTTCAATAGTGGTTATAATACCATATGGATTATTTATTTGGCTAAATACACACTCTGTGTGGTTTTGTTTTCAATATTACAGTAGAAGGAAGAGTTGGTTTTTGATGTTGTTGAAAAAAGGTTTACTGTAAGCATATAGTCCCTAAACATTCTTCAGGCTGAGGATAAAAAAAAAGTAGCATAGACACAGAAAAGTAAATGCTAGAGGCAAAATGAAAAGAAGGGGGAAAAACATAAAACATTATTTTGATAGCGCACTTTTCCTTCCCTTTCATTGTTTCCAAGATTCAGGGTTTTTGTAATCAATCAAAACCAAAACTATTCAGTTACCTACAATGTTTTAATTTAGAATCCATAGGAGGAAGAATTATCTGATCTCAGAGATATCTAATGCACTCTGTGGAGTCTTTACTGATAGCCACTAAATGATTATACTTTTGAATTGAGACAATGGTTCAACTTTTCTAATAATGCACCAATATTTATTTATTTATTACAATTTTTAAATTACACACATTTACAATAAAGCACATTAAAATACAATTTGAATAAAAGCATGTATACTAATATGCAAACATATAAAAATTATAAAACATATAAACCTAGCAGCTGCATGGTAGTCATTCAACAACTGAGACAATATAAATTAAAATACAGTTAAAAGCCAATTTAAAAGCCTGGGAATAAAGAGAGGTCTTCACATGGCATAGGTATGTGGGTGCCAGTCCTCTGGGAAGAAAATTCTATAAACGGGGCTCCATTTTTGTGTAAGAAGAAATAGAGCTTGGCTATCATCATGCAGACTTTAAACAATGAGTGGTGAACCAGAGCTATGAACACCTAACCTTCTTAGCAATGGACAAAAGGAACTCTTGATAGTGGACAATCATTGAAATATAAGCCAGTAGTGTGCCACAGCTGCCAAAAGAGCCTACACAGTCATAGGCCGCATTAACAGAAGGATAGAATCAAGATCACATGAAGTGTTAATAACCATTCTATAAAGTCTTGGTAAGACTATGCTTGGAATACTGCATCAAGTTTTGGTTGCCACAATGTAAAAAAGACTTTAGGAAAAGTACAGAGAAGAGAAACAAAGATGATTAAGGAACTGGATCCTAAAACATAAAGAACAGTTGCATTGCTAAAGGATTTGGGGTCTTTCTACTTTATTCATTCTATTTTTATCTAAGCAAATCTGTATGCCACAAAAGCTGTTACACTGAAGATTAGACTGAACAACTTTAAACTGACCAAATTCAAGGTCCTTTTAGGAAAGAAATGTCCTTGACAGATAAAAAGTAAAGTGTTAAGTTTGCATGAAGAGTCAGATGTGAAGAGCTTCAGTGAAGAGTTTATTAGTGACTACAGCTTGAATGGACCCATCTTGGCTGGGCTACGGCTGCTACTTATAGCCAGCAGCTGTAGTTGCCAGCCAATCAGAGTGCAGGGTTTTCCCGCACTTTTCAAACCAATCATATTTGATATTTTACAAGAACAATTCAAACTAAACCAATGACGTTCAAACCTACTTACATAACATAAAGAATCCTTCAAGCTGAGTGTGACTTCTATGATTTCATACCCATGCATACACATCCTTTTCTTGGGAGGGCTGAGCAGGAATCTGAATTTGAAGGGAAAGAGGAAATTCAGAGTCTGCACGGTCAAGCATACTGAACCTGTTAGCAATTCTTTTGAAGGATCACTCCCACATCAAATCCCAACCATTCTTTGTGTAATTTGTAATAAAGCATGTCCCATCTCTGCATTGTGCATTTCCCCAATCCTATCAGCTATTAGAGATTTTAAAAAGAAGGAAGAAAAATATACAGCATGCGAACATTATGATATGGTTATGATGATGAGAAACCCCATGATTGGGTATGTCTAGTTTAATGAAAAGAAGGACTAGGGGTGACATGACAGCTGTGTTCCAAAATCTATGGAGCTGCCAAAAAGAAGGGGTGGTCAACCTATTCTCCGAAGCAACTGAAGGCAAGACAAGAAGAAATGGATGAAAACTAATCAAGGGGAGAAGTAAGGAGAAATTTCCTACCAGAACAATTAATCAATGAAATGAATTGCATCTAGAAATTGGGGCTGTCCCAGCACTGGAAGTTTTTAAGAAGAAATTGGACAATCATTTGTCTGAAATGGTGTAGGGTTTCCTGGCTTAGCAGGGTGTTGGACTAGAAAAGAACTCCAAGGTCCCTTCTAACTCTTTTATCCAGTTATTCTGCTTTTAGGTCCATCAAGATGCATGGCTGCAACTTAGCTTTTGACATGGTTTGAAGTGTAACTGTTGTTATTATTGATGATGGTGATGATAATGATCCACTTTCAATTGTGTTAAGGCAATTTTTCTCTCAGCTACTTGGGGACAATGGCTGCTACTATAATTATTACTACATTTACTACTAGTCTTTGAACTTTCAATATACCAAAGTGGGGATGGGAAAAAACTTGCATCTCTCTTAGGGATTTGTTACATTAAAAGCATTTTGCTTCTACCTGTTTTAAACAGGCAATCCAGGGGTGGGCTTCAAAAAATTTAGCCACTGGTTCTCTGCCAGGTTGCTGGGTGGGCATAGCCATGGTGGGCATGGACTAGTTGGCCTCCTGCACCATGGTGATGGAGCCATTTTCACCCTTCCCGGACTCTGGAGGCTCTCTGGAGGCCAGAAACTGGCCCATTTCCAGTCTTCCGGAGCCTCTGGGAGGCCCATTTTTTGCCCTCCCTGAGCCTCCACATGAGCCCTGTACTTACCTGGGATCCAAAACGGGCCACCTGTGGACTCCTGGGTGGGGGTGGGGTGAGCAGAATGGGGCTAGCCAGGGGTAGGATTTGCCAGTTCACCTAACCAGCCATAAAATGGCCATAAAATTAGCTATGGGTTCACCCGAACTGAGGAGAACTGATAGCAGCCCACCTCTGAGGCAATCTAAATGGGCGTCTTCTAGAATAAATCCAAATATTGGCTAAGAAGATGCTTCTGTGAAAATTGGTTTTTAATCAGAAAAGTCTACAGAGAAGCCTTGGGGTTAAGCAAGTCTTAAGACTTTTGATCTCTACTCCCAAGCAACTTTCCAAAACCACCATTTCTGATGTTTGCCACTTATTTCTTATAGCAGTAGTTCTCAACCTTAGCAACTTTAATCATGTGGGCTAGGGGATTTTGGGAGCTGAAGTTCGCTTATCTCATATTTGCTCAGGTTGAGAAACAGTGGCTTAGAGTCTGCTTTGAGCAGTTGGAAGGCCAATATCCCATTTCCCAATGAGCACCCACTTGTCCCAAATTCTCCCTTGTGGAGAGAGATTTTGGTCTCATCTTTCATTTTCTTAATACACCAAGACATAAAGCAAAGGTCTGAAGCACACCAAACCAGGATTTCTTTTTGTGAGGGATTGTAACCAGCAAAAAAATTGAGGGATTTTTTTCATGGAGAAAAACAATATCAAAAAATGTAGGTATTTATTTTGACATGGCATTGCCAGGTAAGTATAACTGAATCTAAAACATTAAGAAACAGCAGGACACTTAGACTAACCACTCTTTGAGACTTTTTCCCAAGCGACTGCATTTGGGGATTATAGCCATGTTATTTCTAATTTTCACCACCTGTCTATATCAACTGCATTTGAACAACATGGACAGTATTTCATTCTTCTCTGGTTAAGTTTAATTCCACTGCCAGAAAGATATACTACATGTTTCTCCTATCCTGTCAAAGAAGGATTGCCTTAATAAAAGAGCTGTGCTTTGCTGAAAGGGTAAGAAAATTAACCTGGCCCAAAACAGTGCCGTGACAAAGTCTTTCCAGCAAAGTAGGAATTTAGAATATCAGAAATTAAGTTTGTACAAGTGAAGTCTTATCGTTCTCTCTTTGTTTACTCCAGTTAATTATTGAACTGATCTGCAAAGTGAAACCTTTCCAAACATTAGCCATTACTCCTCTAAACAGCATGAAAATTCCAAGAACTAGAAAATTAGAGTCAAACTCACTTTTACTTTGCTTTACAAGTTATCTAAAGAGTGGGACAGGGATGAAGATGAAGATGATTAACCAAGCTGATTCAGAAGGCCCTCCAAATGTTATTCATTCCTTAATTATCTCACAATTGGATATTTCTCTACATGCCCTTGAAGAACATCTGGAAACTAAAGATAAGAAAATAATAGAGCTGGAAGAGATCAACCCCCTGCTCAAGTAGGAGATCCTATACTATTTCAGATAAATGGTTGTCCAATCTCTTCTTAAAAATCCACCAGCAATGGTTTAAAATGCAGCAATGAGACCAGTAATGGACACCTCTTGGTGTACCCATGTCCCCATTGCTATGCAAGCTGCATTAGCTGCCAGCTGGCTTCCAAATGCAATTTAAAGTGTTCATATGAAGCTTGGACACCAAAGGGACCACTTGTCTCCATTTTTTTGCCTCCCTAGTATGTCCCAGCAGAGTAGGTTCAATTCACGTCCTGTCTATTAAACATTGTAATCTTGTAATCTTGATAGGGATGATGCCTTCCCTCCTGAATTTCCTAAAAGGTTTAAAAAACTATCCTTTGTCTCAGGTCAGGAGTTAATGCTTCTTATTTGTTCAGTGGTTTTACTGTCTATTAGATTTTTGTCTGGGTTGCCTGTCTAATGTTTTAGCTGATTTAATATTTTCTCTAATTTTGTATGATGTCCAGAGTCCAATGTGTTTGGTGGCCAATAAAATCAAATAAAGGATAACAATAACCCATCAATGCAAGTGACCTATTTTGCTATCACCTACCTGATACTGAGAAGAAAAATAATATGCTTCAGCCGAACTTTATGTAAGGATCAATTCTAGTTCAATTAACCTCTACTAATGACAAATGCTAGCAGACTTTCATCTACTTTTATAAGACAGATTTCAAGTTTGATCATGTATGGGTCACAACAGCATCATTCTCCATAAAGAACCTTTGTCCATTTGAAGTTTTATTGGTGCAATACAGAATTTTCCAATCTGAGAAAATGATACGGTATTGAACTTCTTTGAGAGATTCTGTTTTCAGTGCACACAGTAAGCTTGAGGGACAAATTCTGAAGCATATTGGTTTTGGCCTTGCAACCTTTTTGCTGTTGAGAAAGGGGTGGGGGTACTTTCCAGCAGCCAAAGGCAGCTAGTACAGTATTCATGCATACATACACGAATGCAGGAAAAGTTAACAGTATGGAATGCAGAAATATATAACATAAAAAAAATAGAAAAGTTGGATGAGAGAGAAATGAAAATATGTGTCTTGTAAAACAGCAGAGGAATGGACTGGAAAATCTGAAAATCTACACCATGTCCTTCTGTTGCAGCTTCAGCTGACATTTCTTTGTAGCACCTGATTATTAGAAGTTATTTAGCTATAGAAATCATCTTTGAAATGAGGGAGGCCATTCAGTCCCTGCTTATAGCCTCTAATTAAGAGCAGGTTTCTAATGTCAATGCATGCAAGAAATAATGCAGGTGGAAGAGCAGAAACAATGTTTAAAGCATATTTAGAAAAACTGCTTGAGGAAAAAATATTTCTCTGACCCAGTGTAGCTTTCTGAGAAGCTACGTTAATAGTAAATGACAGCATATACTGTAGCCCACATAAACTGATCTTGGGGAAGGTACAGCAGACTAGATGAGCACCAGGCTTCAGAGGAAGGACACCAGGGCAGGTGACAATACAGGTACAAATGACACACATTCCACAGTTTATATATTTGCATCAGATATTAAGATTTAACTATGTACACAGTGCATACACAGGACACAGTGTCATGATAAGTGACTGTTTTCATGCAATCTCAGTTTTCTATGAATACCTAGGCCACCAGGAAATTCTATGGCTATAAGCTGTATTAAAAGATTCACAGACACACACATCCTGGAATGAGATAATGGAAAACCACTTGCATACATTTTATAAAATTGCGTAGATACAGTATGTTGAAGGAGTCCCTAGGAATTGAGTTCAGCTTGAGGGAATCTTTACCTTACATTGAGAAGAACAAATGCTGTTTGCTTCCACCTTTGTCCTACTTATATCTTTGTAAATAAATATTTTATGTCTCTAGCGATTTCTCCTTTCAAAAGAAACCACGTCAGTTCATATTGTTCCCTGAATTGCTCTGACACCTAGTAAGAATTTAACAGTCTATAGATGTCGTTATGGTTATTGTTACTGTACATTCACGGGGAATACTGGGTTTTTTGGCACGGGTTTTACATTCTGATTGAAGACTTTTCACCTTCACAATTGGTTAAAATTAAACCTAGGTCAGGGCTAAATAATGTAGTGCCTTTTGGATGTTAGTTCGTATCAGCTCCAAACAGTCAGGCCACTGGCAAAGGATTATGGGGCTCTAGGACAACATATCCAGAGGCTACTGTGATTCTGTCACCTGGCCTTGGAAGAGGTGACACTGATGAAGCCTTGGTAGATGCATGAGTTTCAGCCTGGAAGCAAACCTTGATTTTGCTTTAGAGGAAACAGAATTCTTTCATGCTTCCCTAAATATTCACAGCAAATTAGAAGACCAACTTCTCATTCAAGGTTAATTGCTGCATAAAATTTAAATAGAATGTGCCGCAATATGTTTTGATTTGTGGGACACTTGATGAAAACAGCCCTTTAAATGCTGAATGCCTTCATTTCGTAGCAATTTGGAACATTATTGGATATATTTTCTGTTATGTATGTAGGTTTAAATGTTATTGGTTTATTTGAATTGGTCTTGTAAAATGTCAAATGGTATTGGTTTAAATAGTGCGGGAAGAAACCCTGCACTCCCATTGGCTAGCAGCTACGGCTGCCGGCTATAAGAAGCAGCCGTAGCCTTACCCGGACGGGTCCATTCGAGCTGTTGTCATTAATAAAGTCTTTTGCTGGAACTCCTCGCGTCTGACTCTTCATGCAAACTTAACACTGGCGACGAAGGTGGGATTGTCCTGAAGAGAAGACGACGCGACGAACAAGCAACTGAGCGAGATGGCTGCGCTGAACACCCCCCCAGCACCGTTCGATCCGGCGACGGAAGACTGGGAATCGTATGCAGACCGGTTCCACATGTTCCTGGAAGGGAACGATCTCGCCGGCATCCCCGAGAGACGGAAGAGGGCGGTCTTTCTCACACACTGCGGTCCGGCAGTCTTCAAAATGGCGAAGGCGTTGGCGGGAGCAGCAGAATTGAAGGTAATAGAATGGCCCGAATTAGAAAGACTTTTAAGAGCCCATTACGCCCCACAAGTATCGTGCCTCATTAAGAGACACGAATTTTACCGTCGGGATCAAGGGGATAGCGAGAGTGTTAATGACTTCGTGGCAAGCTTAAGGGACATTGGGGGTGCTTGTGACTTTACCAACGTAGAAGAGGCCATGCGTGATCGGTTTGTTTTGGGCCTTAAAGATAAGATCTTACAAAGCAAACTGTTAATGAAACCAAAAATCACGCTTAAAGAGGCTATTGAAGAGGCTGTTTCAGCAGAAGCCACCAAGTCCTCAGCTGCGGCCATGAAAAAGATTAACAAGGCCTCGAGCCAGGCCTCAAGCCATTCTGATGGGGAAAAATCCTCAACAACTCATTGCAAACAAAAGACTCTGATTCGGATAGCAGTGAGGAAGAAGAGGGATTTTTAAGCTCAGAATGGAGAAGAAAAGAAAAGACTCTGAGAAAAACAGGCAAGGATTCGTTTGCAGAGGCTGTGGGGGGGGCCACCCCCGCACTGAATGCAAGTTCTTTGACTCCATTTGCCTACGTTGTGAGAAACGGGGCCATATAGCCAGAGTCTGCAAATCATCCAGAACTCCACCATTCAGGAAGAAATTTCCTGAGGAAGATTTTAAGCCCAACAATTTAATTGGAAAAGTGGGGCGAAATCCAAAGCAAATGGCAAGAGTGAAACTCACCAAACAATATCCATTGGTCAGTCTTCACATTTAAATAGCAGAAAAGTACATGTGAAGGTGTTTATTGAAGGGAGACCGTGCCACATGGAAGTGGACTCAGGCTCTTATTTATCTATGGTGTCATGGGACACTATACACAGACTCTTTCCAAGAATTCAGAAAAAACATTTCCAGAAGCAAGCACTGACCCTCAAAGACTACCAAGGGAACAAGATTCCAGTAGTTGGAGCGAGGGAATTCAACGTGCAGTTTAAAGGCCACACCAAACGTTTGCCACTGACCATCGTGGACAAGGATCGCCCAAGTTTGCTGGGACTTGAGTGGTTCAAGCCACTTGGCATCGAGGTGACTGGCATCCATCACGTGAGCAGTTCTGACTGGGAAGAGTCCTTGAAGTCTGAGTTTCCAGAGGTCTTCAGCGAAGGACTGGGCAAGTATATGGGGACCCCTATTGCTTTCAGTTTAGACCCCAAGGTGCCCCCAATTCGTTTAAAGCCCAGGAGGGTTCCATTTGCTTTAAAGGAAAAAAATTGATGCACAATTAGATAAGCTCATCGCCCAAGGGGTTTTGGAACCTACTGACCACTCCAGATGGGAAACACCCATAGTCACACCAGTCAAGGCTGATGGGTCAGTGAGAATCTGTGGTGACTACAAGGGGACACTTAACCATGCGCTGCAGCAGAGCGCATACCCTGTACCTGTTGTGCATCATCTGCTCCATTCCCTTGGCAGGGGTACAGTATTTGCTAAACTGGACTTAGCTCAGGCATATCAACAATTAACAGTTGATGATGCCACTGCAGAGGCACAAACAATTGTGACTCATAGAGGTGCCTTCAAATGTAAAAGACTACAATTTGGAGTAAGCGTGGCACCTGGCATTTTTCAAAGTCTTATGGAAAGAATGTTGCAAGGACTGCCTGGGGTAGTGCCTTATTTTGATGATGTGTTAATCTCTGCTGAAATGACACTCAGCTTCAAGAGAGACTCAGAGAAGTCCTTACCAGATTCAGAAAAGCAGGTTTGAAAGTCAAGGAAGATAAATGCACTCTCAAAACAGACAGAGTTGAATTCCTGGGGTACATGATTGATAAACAGGGCATCCACCCCACTGATGCCAAGGTTAAAGCGATCAAGGAAGCCCCTAAACCTCGTTGCAAGTCAGATCTGCAAGCCTTCCTTGGCCTTATTAACTTTTATCACATGTTTCTACCTCACAAAGCATCTATTGCTGAACCCTTACATCGTTTACTTGATAAGAAGGCTGCTTGGATCTGGGGGCGGAAGGAACAGTCAGCATTTAACAGTATTAAGAGACTAATCACGTCTGATGCTGTGTTGATT
The DNA here is from genome assembly GCA_009733165.1 of Naja naja. Lineage (NCBI taxonomy): Eukaryota > Metazoa > Chordata > Lepidosauria > Squamata > Elapidae > Naja > Naja naja. The sequence continues at coordinate 141,135,423 of CM019150.1, forward strand.
CAATTCTCTGAGAATTTACCTGTTGTTCTGACTTGTGATGCATCCCCTTTTGGAGTGGGAGGGGTTTGAGCCATAGGCTTCCCAATGGCGGAAGCCCCAATTGCATTCTACTCTCGCACGCTGTCCAAAGCAGAGAGGAACTACAGCCAATTGGACAAGGAGGCCTTAGCAGTTGTAGCAGCTGTTAAGAAATTTCATGAATATCTGTATGGCAGGTCATTCACCATTGTTACAGATCACAAACCTTTGCTTGGCATCGTGGCAGGAGACAAACCTACACCTATTATCCTGTCACCAAGAATGCTGAGGTGGACTGAATTTCTTGCAGCCTACTCCTACAAACTGATTCACAGGCCTGGCAAGGACATTGGACATGCTGATGCACTGAGTCGTTGCCCACTACCTTGCCACAAGGAAGACTGTGAACTTGAGACTCACACCTTTTTCCTGGAGACCGTTGCTAAGCTTCCAGTCCATGCTGCTGAGATTGCCAGAGAATCTGCCAAAGATGCTGTGTTGGCACCTGTTATGGGATGGATTAAGAAAGGTTGGCCTCTTCAAGATCTACCTCACTTTGCTCAACCTTTCAAATCCAGGCAAACTGAATTATCTGTATTAAGAGGATGTATTTTGTGGGGTAACAGGGTGGTTATTCCTGCAAAACTGCAAAGGGAGGTTTTGGAAATGTTACATGAGGGTCATCCTGGGATTGTAAGGATGAAAGGTTTGGCCAGGGTTATGTATGGTGGCCAGGTATTGACAAAATGGTTGAAAACTGGGTTGCATCTTGTCCCAATTGCCAGGTAGTCAGGCCTGCCCCACCTCACGCCCCACACAGGAATGGGAATGTCCTAGGGGCCCATGGTCTAGAATCCACATTGATTTTGCAGGTCCTACAAGAGGGCACACGTTTCTAGTAATTGTTGATGCATACTCCAAATGGCTAGAGGTTATTCTCATGACTTCTACTACTACTGAGGCTGTTATCAAGCAGCTCAAAAGCTCTTTGTAACCCATGGGTTACCAGATGTCCTTGTCTCTGACAATGGCCCTCAATTCACGTCTAACATTTTTGAATCCTTTCTAGCTCAACAGGGCATCAGACATGCCCTTACAGCCCCTGGGCACCCTTCGCCAACGGCCGGGCTGACGTATGGTACGCTTTACCAAAGAAAGCTTCAGCAGCTGGGTCCTGGGACATCTCTGAGAAGCTTGAAAAGCTTCTTAGTGTTCAGCACATCACTCCTAGCCCATCAACTAACTTGTCCCCAGCAGAGTTGTTAATGGGCAGGAAACTTAGGTCTTCCCTTGACCGACTTCATCCCACTTATGCACCCAATACACCACTGGATTCCACTTCCAAAGTTCGTTCTTTCAGTGTGGGAGATTCTGTCTATGCTAGGAACCTTACAGGTGAACCTTTGTGGATTCCTGCTGAAATAACTCACATCACTGGCCCTCTTTCTTACAGGGTTCAAACAGAGGATGGCCTCCTCTGGAGCAGGCACATTGACCAACTTAGATCCCGGTTCACTCAGGAACATCGCCCCTGTCTCTCTCTAGGTCCCTCACCTGATGTCTCTTCTAGGGGAAGGGGAGGAACAGGAGGAATATCAGCAAACAGGAATCAACCCCTTGTGTAACGAGCCATTGCGGCAGGAACCATCCCGAACCCTGTCACAATGCCAAGATCCATCCTTAGAAGTAGAGTCATTACGACAGGAACCATCCCGAACCCTGTCATGATGCCTAGATCCATCCTTAGAAGTGGAAGATTGTACATCACTACCAGACTTGGTGTTGACATTGGAATGGAGATGGGTTGGGAGGAGAGACCAGATTCTAACAGTCTAACAGGGTCTTCTTTCACAGGAAGTCCTAACAGGGAAATGTCAGCAGACACATTTCCCCTCTCACTGGGTGAGAACAATAAAGATTCTGAACCACGAAGGTCTCAACGTACACGTAAGAGCCCCACCTATTTAAGGAATACATTAGATAGGTTGGGGTTTGGTATGGACTGAACCTAGTGGGGAGGGTGTTATGTATGTAGGTTTTAAATGTTATTGGTTTATTTGAATTGGTCTTGTAAATGTCAAATGGTATTGGTTTAAATAGTGCGGGAAGAAACCCTGCACTCCCATTGGCTAGCAGCTACGGCTGCCGGCTATAAGAAGCAGCCGTAGCCTTACCCGGACGGGTCCATTCGAGCTGTTGTCATTAATAAAGTCTTTTGCTGGAACTCCTCGCGTCTGACTCTTCATGCAAACGTAACATTTTCTTTCTCTTTTAGTTCAAAATCTGGCTTTATAATTTATTCTTTTGGCTGCTAGTTATGGCACGTATTCTGAGAGTGAGATATCAAAGGAAACCATTCACTTAGATCTTCCATGCATGTGCTGTGATGAGCATACAACTGAGACATGAAAGGGCAAGGACCCTCCTCTTTTCTTCCTTTTTCTATTCTCCCCCTTTTTTAATGAAAGCTGTGCAAGGAGGATAGTAGTAACTATCACTTGGATAGACTGTAAATGCTTAAAGGTGCAAATGAATGAATAAAGTATTAACAGTGATAAGCAAAAGTCACCAGGGATATCTGAACAATTTCATTTGTCATGAATGAGCAAGCTATATTACATATTTTATAATCTGGGGAACATTAAAAAGAAAGTAAACAAAGCATAACAATAACAAAAAGTTAATATTTTTAGAGACACCAAAGAATTTTTGAACTTTATTATGGTGTGGTGTTCTTGAGCGGTCTGAAAGTTATATAAAAGATATTCTTAGATGTCATTTTTAACAAGAAACAAATAAAGGAATAGTCCTGTCTTTTCTAAATACAAATACTATTATATTTGTTTCAATATCCAGAAAAAGTCTTAGAATTCATTACAGCCTTCTATCCCATTCAGAGATCCCCTACAATTTTGGGCCCAATGGGCATACCTAAAATGTTGAATGCTTAGCATGAGTATTCTTGCAAAACCTCTGCTGTAGGAGAACCTACCTATTCAAAAAAATATTCTACCATGTAACTAGAAATGGTGTTTAAGAGCTAAGCACTTAAAAACACCTGCTCAGACGATAAATCTGTCAGCTTTGCATTCTACCACACTGAAAGTTTTAACATCTCAAATTGCTTCCACTCAATTTGTTATGAAGAATTTTGCAAATGTAGACAAGTTGCTATAAAAACAAACCAAGTTTGTATCCAACTTAATTAAGAACAGCTTTTAAAAATGGAATTCTAACACCACAAAAAGAAAACAATTTCTCCTAATTGAGCCAAGATAGGAGATATACATCCTTATCACTAGGATAATCCTTTGTAGAAGGGAAAAACAACAATAATAATAAAGACATATAATCACAATTTTTACTTGAACTTCACGAGAAAATTGATGTCATTGCAGGAGGGGGCATTATGTGGAGATTGTATGTATGTGAAGAATCAAAGATAATGTAAGTAATAAGGACAAATTGCTTCTTTATTATTTCATTTTATATGCTGCTCCATTTCTGAAGACTTACAAAAAAAGAGCTGGTTAGTAGTATGCATTTGTAAATAGAGAGAGATGTTCTGCCCATTTTGTAAGAAAAGTAATTTCAGTGTCATTAGGCAACAATTTAAGAATATTAATAATGACTGACATACCTGAAGTAGTGTTGTTTTAGGCTTCCTAAGTTAGAAAGTGATTTCAGCCTCCTTAAAAAAATAAAAAATAAAAAAGTAGTTGTCATCAGGCAACACACTTTCTATAAAACTGAAAGATACAAGTCAAGACAGGAGCTGAGAATATTTCTAACTCAAAGCTTTATGAAATGGTGATAGTGTGGGATAAGAAAAGAAAGAATGTCCAGGTGTTTTAATAGTTAACTACTACAGCATGGAAATACATCTCATAATTATAATGGATTTTCACTCTGGAAATAGGAAAATACCACAAAGTTGCCCAGTGCTTGATATCCAATTTATGGGTGTGTTCATTTTTTTTTATTTTTTATTTTGGCTCTTGTTTGCCTGTAGTAGAAATGTATTCCATTACAGATTGGAGAATTTTCAGATATATGTATTTTTACTGTTATGGCTGCAGATTTTTCTGTGTTTGTTCCTCTCCAGAGCATTTCTCTCTCTCTTTTTAGAACAGGTCTTGTTACTAAAATTCAGAAATTATGTTTTCTGATATATTTCAATTACAGGATCATGGTTGAATGTTACATTGAAAGCAGAACTTACTGTTAAGTTTGCATGAAGAGACAGATGCGGAGTGCTTCAAGCTCTTTGTTTATTAGTGACTACAGCTCAGAACGTACCCACTTTGGCTGGGCTGCAGCTGCTACTTATAGCCAGCAGCCGCAGTTGCCAGCCAATCAGAGTGCAGGGTTTTCCTGCACTTTTTAAACCAATCATTTCTTACATTTTACAAGAACAGTTCAAACTAAACCAATGACTTTAAACTTGCATACATAACACTTACAGTGGCCAGTAAAGTAGGCCAGGTTGCTTTCTATGATTTAAGGAACCCATTGAAAGTAGCCTTCAAGAGCAACCCTATGCAGAGCAAGTTGCAGTAATCAAGCCATGAGGTGACCAAGGTATGAGTGATTATTTGAAAGGCTGCCTGATCTAGGAAAGGGCACAACTGATATGCCAGAACCTGGGCAAGTGCCTTCCTGGCACAGCTGCCACCTGCTCATTGAGGAGGAGATGTGGGCCCAGAAAGTCCTCCTAAATCCACAGCATACTTGTAATACCATCCATCAAAATCTCTAGATTTTGGGCAGTCAGTCTCAGCAGGATTAAGTCAGAGGCCCTCCCTGTCCAAACCAACACAGCTTCATCCCTTTTACTGTGTTTTACTATGCAAAACCTTAGAATAGTATACTAATCTGTTATTTATTTCATAGACTTCCCACTGCAAAAAATCTACATTTTTACTGCCATCTTTCCAATAATTACTACTATCTTCTTACCAATTTTATTTGGTAAGAGAGAAAAATGTGGCTTAGTTAACATTGCCACCAGATGGATTCGTAACTGACTGATCAACTTCAGTCAATGTGTAATCCTCAATGGAGCTACATCTATATAGAAAGAAGCATGCAGTCTGAGACCCAGTACTTTTCAATGATTTCCTAAATGATTTAGATGAAGGGATAGAAGGGGAATTAATCCAGTTTGCAGATGACACCGAGCTGGAGTAATAATTTTACTCCAAAATTATAGAAGACAGGCTTAAGATCCAGAAGGATAGTGACAGACTTGAACACTGGGCCCTATGCCACAAAATGCAATTCAGTGGTGTAAAAAAGAAAGGTTTTAACATTTGGTCAAGAAAAACCAAATGCACAGCTATAGAATTGGTGATACCTTGTTCAGTATAGTGACCGTTAAAGGAATGGAGTCCTGGACTGCATCAACAGAGGGATAGTATCAAGACCACATAAGAAGTTAGTGTCACTTTATGCTGCAGTGATGAGACCACACTTGTAATGCTGCATCCAGTTTTGGTCACATGATATAAAAAAGATGTTGAGAGTCTAGAAAGAGAGCAGAAAATAGCATCCAAGATGATTAGTGGGCTGGGAGGGCTAAAAACGTATGATGAACAACTGCAGGAACTGGGAATACCTAATCTACAGAAGAGAAGGACTAGGGATGACATTATAGCAGTGTTCCAATATTTAAGGGGCTGTCAGAAAGAAGAGGGGTCAATCTATTCTCAAAAGCACTTGAAGGCAGTGCAAGAAGTAACAGATAAAACCTATCAAGGAGAAATCCAGCCTAGAACTAAGGAGGCATTTCCTGTTAGTGAGAACAATTAGTCAATGGAAAGGCTTGGCTCCAAGTTGTCGGTATTTCATCACCAGAGATTTTTAAAAGAGATTGGACAGTCTGGATTTGTTTTATGATGCTGGATCAGATGATGAGTCAACTCTGGAGACTTCGGAGGAAGCACAGAGGAGTGTCAGGAGGATACTAAGGTCTCCAAGTAGGGAATGAATGGACCAGAAGAAGATGAAAGGCCAGAAACCTTGGATGACAACCAAATAAAGTAGCTAAAGGAAGAAAGGGGAAAGACACAGCTGCAGCTGGAGGGCTTGGGGATTCAGTGAGAAATGCAAGGTGAAGAAGGAATGTAGCTGCAGTTGGTCAGCAGAGATGAGGAGAAATTGCCTTTTCCACCAGAACCCAGGCTGCACAGAATTGAATGAAATTAGGCATAATGGAGGTTGGCAAGGCTACTTGCGAGGCTACTCGCAAGGAGGCAACCTCTTAATGAGTTACACAGTGTGCACCTACTTAACCTGCCCAGTATATCAGAGCAATGCTGGAAACAACCTTTCAAAATCAGGCTGTGTATGTATTCTGGCCTCATGGATTCCTGCCTTTGTTTCTTGACTCTGCGCTTGGATTCTAGACTTGTGAGTGGATTCTGCATTTATGCCTTGGACTGGATATCATTCCTTTGGGCTTGAGTCTAGACTTCAGATTTTTTTTATTTGGTTGGTTGACTTCATGCCAGACCTGTGTTCTTTGCTGTATTGGAACTTTCTGGGGGGGCTGTTTTCAGGCAACTTATTGCATAAAGGACTTGGGGAATGACATTAGGGTTTGTACGGTTTAAATAAAGCCCTTAAACAAAGTCTTTGTGTGCGCATGTGTGGTCTGCAACAAGACAGGTATAGGGACTAGAATACCTCCATGGTCCTTCCAATTGTTCTGTTCTGTTATTCCATAATGTATGGAGTTTTTACATGCAACTTCCTGTAATGCAGACTTTTTAAAAAAAAGTAAATTTTCTGAAATAACTTTTTTCATACCCATTTCTCAGATGGTGTTCTTTGTCGTCCACATTTATAGAGATGGAATTTAATATACACTTCTCTTATGAACGTTCTTCTACATGGCTACACTTCCTTCCATTTGAGTTTTAAAAGAGATTTCATTCAGGATTTTTATTTATTATCCATTATTTTATCCACTATTTTGGTGGCTATTTTAGATTAACCCCTGTTAAATCCTACATATTGTGTAGTATCTAGAAAGAGTTCCTTTATATTGAGATGCCCTGATTATGGAATTCCTTCCCCTGAGAAGTTCACCTGATTTCATCTTCAGTGTGTTTCAAGTAGCAAGCAAACACTTCATTTTCTGTCCTTTTTCAATTCGATGTTCAGTCTGTATTCTACAGTACATGTAACACATACATTTCTACTGCTGTTTTTATCTGGACGATGATACATTTTTATTTTTGACTGCAGTAAATTATCCTGATAGTTTTCTATTGGATAACAGTATATAAGTTTGATAAATAACCCCCTTGCATCTTCCCTCATTTTTCACAAAGCTACTGGTTTTATGGACTTTTAAAGTTAAACTTAGATATAGTATATCTGGCTGTCCTCAGCTCACCAGTCTTTTTCTAACCATAATCAACAATAAATCTGTTAACTTTATGGTAGATCATATTTATATAATTTATCTCTAGATTACTGAAGATACACAAATACAATGAAGTAGCTGTACTCATATTGGGATGTGCCTCTCTCTAGGAAGGAAAAAGAAACAGATTTTTGTGTCATGATTTTTGTGTCCAGATATTTACTTCCCACCCTTCCTGGACTTAAGAGGGACTTTGTCTGCCACTAATATCTCATAGCACACTTCAATTAATAAAACTATGTCTATGTCTATTTGTTTAGCATTGTTGTTGTTAGTGGAGCAGAAGAAGGAAGAGAAGAACATTTTGTTTTGTACTTTTACAAAGTGAGAGCAATCTGCCCCACTGTTACCACAAAGCACTCAAGCACTTTACGAAAGTGAGCAGCTACTATTACACTAGAGGCACAATGAAGTAAAGAGCTTGTCTGAGGTCATTCATCAAAGCATGGAATAGACTTTGGTCCCTCAGCGTCTCTCAGTTATGTTAAGGATAGGGCTAAAACAGATTTAGCCCTCAGAGCTAATTGGTTAGTCCAAACCATGTTGCAAACTTATAGGTTGTTTTGCCCCAGGTCTTTTTCATATATCCCCTTCAAACCTTCTTGAAGTGGTGAGTTAATTCATCCTTGAACTTTTAGATCTTCTGAGTATGAGTTATAATGTTTGCTTATTACACTTGAAAGTGTCTGAAAATTTTGCTTAGGTAAATGTTGAAAGATGACATCAATGATCCATTTATTGTGTACCTGGAGAAACAGAGATCAATACTATCAAGTCTTCAACTTTTCTTACCTCTCAACCCATGCAGGAGCATACAATCATTCAGATTCCTCCTTCAATCCATCAGAAGTTACAGGGACCAACTTTTGTCAGGAATATTTAGTTCTAAAAAAGGAGTCAAGAAAGCATCTATGTCAGTCTTTAAGATAGCAGAGTGTTTGCATGAAAGAAATATTAAGGCTTGTAATATTTTTTATTGGAAGGTTGGAAAAAAGTGGCCCAGGGTCCATTTGTGTGACTGGCAAACAATCAAACTATATGGTGATACTGTAATTCAGTTATCCAACATTAATGCTAATTCTCTTTAACCTTTAGTATGAGTCCAGGAATTGTTGGGCATAAATTGCTCAAATATAACTTCATAGCAGATGTAAAATGGTACAATTAGCATAGCCATACACCCTCTATCCTTTTTTATGTGCGTATATGAAAGAGGCAGCAATCACTGGATTCTGAAGATTCCCCTGACATATTCCCAAGTTCTGGAACTTCTTGTCAAATAAATGGAGAAATAACAAGGAGGCCCACAATAGGTCTCTAGTTACAGATCATCCATTGCTAATGTGACTATTACCATTCATAGTCCAATTTTGATGAAAGGTTTTAATTACTTATAACAATATAAACACGTAAGTGATTATGCAACATTGCCAGTGTATGGTTCACATTTGGAGGAAATAAACTATTATCTAAAGCACAGAGAATAAATCCTGACAAGCTGCAGTGATCAAGTCAGAAATTAATTATGCTTGGGTTTCGAAACAATGGCATATATTGGTAGAGAGTTTACAAGGATGTTTTTAATCAACATAATTATATGGGATCTGATATCTGCAAAGATATTGTTCCCAAGTGCAATATCCAAGACTCTTTGTTCTTATTTATTTTAAAACTAAATTTGCAGTCCTATGGATGCAATGACCTTGAGGTGTAGAAGATCATTTTGGAAATCTCCAGAAGCAATGCTAGGGAGTTTTTGTTATTATTTGGTGTGGGTGTGGGTGTGGGTGTGATATTTCCCACAATGATGACTCTGTGAGATGGTTGGGCTGAGTGTGACTGGCCCAAAGTCACCCAGCTGGCTTTCATGCTTATACATTTGTCTTTAAGACCATGGAAAATCCTGATTTCAAGCAAACAGGATAATGGTTATTGTTCCCCATATTCTTTTAAAATAAATCTTTAAAGGTCATTTTTGCATTTAGCATGTATCTTATGTTAAAGCAACTCAGTACAAATTATGGTAGTTAAGAAATGTATGATAGAGTGAATTTTACCTGAATTTAAAATTCACTCTGTCAAACATTTCTTAACTATCACCATTTGTACTGAGTTGCTGTTTATATATACGGTCTGTATATATACGGTCTTGGCATGTTCGGGTCTTTTCCCATGTAGGATTGAGAGTATCTTGGTGATGTTTCAACGAGGTCCCACTCGCCATCTTCAGGCTGGTGCTTTCAGCTTTGTGCTTGTGCGAGCAAAGCATGATCGAGCTGCCATCTCTATAAGTACTGGTGGGGAGGTGTGGTGTGCTGGCCGTTGTAAGCGGGTTGGTTGGCTGTGTTGTTACTTCTTGATTGGTTGATGGAGTTGATGTTTGCAGATTGGTTGGCTTTTTTGTAAGAACCTGTGTGGCTGAAGTATTGGCTGTGTGTCTATCAGCCTTTTGTGTTGTAACGACCTGGGTAATGGGCTGTGTGATGATCTGAGTTCTATTGTGGTGACATCCTGGGTCTTGTGCTGTAATCTCCTGGGTCATTGGCTGTGTTGTAACATCCTGGGGTTTTGTGTTGTAACCTCCTGAGTTCCATGACGTAATATCCTAAGCAGATGGCTGTGATGCAACGTTCCAGGCTTTGGTTTGGCTCCGAGTTTGAGGTCTGGCTATGTGTTCATAGCATGTGTCAACTTGCTTAGTTTGGGGGTCGGAGGGGGGTGTAGCAGCTGGTGAAGCAGCCATGGTCTGGTTTCTGGACGGTGGTTGTCTTTCGTCTATGGGATGGGTTTGGGTTTGAGTCTGGTGAGGGAGATTGGTGGTGGTGTCATGTGTTGTTTTGGGTCCAGTGTTGGTTTTTGTGGCTGGGACTCGTTTGTTGATAAGGGCTAGTTTCCAGATGTCTGGTAGGTGGGAGGTATCGTCCCGTTTATTCATGTTATTGGGGTGTTTCTCTATTTCGATGGCTTCCCTGATTATTCTCTTGTTGAAGTGTTCAGTATTGGAGATTAATTTGGATCCCTCAAAATCAATTTCATGTCCTGTGGCTTTAAGGTGCTGGAAAAGGGAGGAAGTATTTTCTTCTTTTCTGACTGCATTCTTGTGTTCTGCGATGCGTGCATTTATTCTCCTGTTGGTTTGTCCAATGTATGTGGCTGGGCAAATTCTGCATGGTGCTTCATAAACTCCTTGGTTTTCTAGCTGGATCTTGTCCTTGGGGTTTCTTAACATGTTGGCTATTTTTTGGTCAGTGCCAAAGGCTGTCCTGATATTGTGTTTGTGGAGAATTTTGCTGATTTTATCTGTGGTGCCTTTGATGTAGGGGAGGAGGGCAATACCGTTGTCCTGTTCTGTGTCTTGGTTTTGGGGGGGTGTCTCCCTTAGGATTAGGTTAGTAATTGTGTTTCCTTAGAATCCGTTGGAAATTAATACGTTAGTGAGGGTGTGTAATTCTGTTTTCAGGTGGTATTTGTTGGCTAGGCGTTTGGTTCTGGAGATGAGGGTCTTGGCTATGGAGTTGATCTGTGCAGGGTAGTGATGGGATTGTGTGTTTAAGTAGCGGTTGGTGTGTGTTTTCTTCCAGTAGATAGTGATAGGGAGCCATTGGTTTTTTTGTAAATTAGGACGTCCAAGAAGGGAAATTGATTGTTGGCTTCTGTTTCCATGGTAAATTGTATTTTGGGGTGAAGGCTCACAACACAGCCAGCACACTAAACCTCCCCACCAGTACTGATAGAGAGACGGCAGCTCCAATCACGCTTTGCTCGCACAAGCACGAAGCTGAAAGCACCAGCCTGAAGATGGTGAGTGGGACCTCATCGAAACGTTGTCTCAATCCTACACAGGAAAAGATCTGAACATGCCAAGACCTGCATACCTGTACCTGTGAAAATCTACAAAAACAAATATATACATACACACACACACACACACACACACATATTTATTTATTTATTTATTTATTTATTTATTTATTTATTACTTGGACTTGTATGCCGCCCCCTCTCCAAAAGGACTCGGGGCGGCTCACAACTAAAACCAACAATAAATTAATTACTTAAAAAAATATTAAATACTAACAAGCCCAGTTACTCTAAAACCCCAATGTACATTATAGAATTTAAAAATTTCAACACCCCCGCCAAGAGGTCAGCATAGCCCGGCCTGTTCAAATAACCAAGTTTTCAAGTTGTGATGGAAGGTGCGAAGGTCAGGGGCCAAATGGAGTCCCAGGGGTATCTGATTCCATAAGGCAGCAACCGCCACAGAGTAGGCCCGTCCCAGGGGCACCGCCAGCTGGCACTGGCTCACAGATGGCACCCCAAGGAACCCCTGCCTGTGCGCTTGTACAGGGCGGTTGGCACTCGATATTGGCAGGAGATGCTCCCATAAATATCCCAGACCCATATATATTGCAGGAGGGGAGAAGGGTTGAGAGGTTACAGTTCCACTGAACACAATGTGCGTGAAGTCACATTCAAGTAACAGCATTTGAGACCTCTTCACTACTGCCAGTTTACTGAAGCTGACAATTGCTCTTTGTAGTACTGCTTTTATGCTTCAATGAACCGTTTGCAACAACTTACCCATTTTTTACAAACTTGCTAAATTGTGAATGCAGAGAAGCTTTTATGAACTATCTGGTGTATCTTGGAAGACCACACTTTGAAAACGACTACCCTAATGCATATGTTTCTAGACTTTTTTTTAAACCCTTAATGACTATTTTTCTCCATCCAAATAAGTACTAAACTTCCATAGTTTGAAGGTAGTTGGCTACCTTCAAACTATGGAAGTGTTAAAATATGTTGCCAAATTTTTCAAGACTACCAGCAGTTACAATAGCAACGATAAAACATAATACAAAAATATGTAAACATCCATGTGGAGCAACAAGCAAAATCAATTGTGCAAAGTTGGAGCTATTGCAGTTGGTATTTAGAGATTCTCCAGAAGAGCTATCTTTGTTTGATTGTTTGTTTCAACTAACAAAGGAAATCAACAGATGAAGCAAGTGTAACTTAAAGAGGAAGCTGTTCCAAAGAAGTGCCCATAATGAAAACAAATAAAGAAACAGGATTTTGAATAGCACCTGCATTTATTTAGTGTATGGCAATGGTACATTAGCCAGGAGAATAGAGTGTTAGTATAGAGTAGTTATTTGACTGCCTAAGATTGCTAGTTCGTTCAGGCCACACTCATGTATCATCCAGGTTGTAACTCAGGGTGCAAATTAGTTCCACACTCAGAATAGTCTGTAGTGTCATGCAGGCTTTTCTCTCCACTTATGTAGCTTCATGTTTGGGTGTTTGCATTAGGGCAGGTCTGGCACCAGTTGGGACAGAAAGAATTGTTATTTTTCTCACCAAAGTTGTACCTATTTATCTACTTACATGTAACATGCTTTTGAACTACTAGGTTGGCAGAAGCTAAGGCAAGTGATGGGAGCTCACTCTATCATGTGTTGCTAGGACTTGAACTGCTGGAGCACAGACCTTCTCCAGCATATTTAAGCCACTCAGCCACCATGCCTCTATGTGCAGCTGCAAATATTTTCTCAATTAATACAAAACTTGTGATATAGATGTAATACCATATGTTCATAGTTATGAGCATCAGCCAGTAAGTCAATGATCCATCTAAATGATGATGAGAATGCAAGTAACTAAGTCCTTCCTCTGAAGGAAAAAGCAACTAATCATTAAACAAAGCTAGTCAAAGGCTTCATTCAACATATAGCCTTGAATGTAGAATCACACTTCAGAGACCAGCTCTCTCAGGAGTGCAGTCTTCCACTAGAGCCAAATCATGATCAACAAGCTCCCTTTTGAATTTCCATATTTAGCCTGTTTCATCCCAGTCAGATTTCAACAGCATTGGAAGAGCCGTGGTGGCAAAGTGGTTAGAATGTAGCATTGCAGGCTACTTTTGTTGACTGCCAGCAGTACGATTCTGACCGGCTTAAAGTTGACTTAATCTTCCATCCTTCTGAAGTCACTAAAATGAGGACCCAGCTTGTTGGGGGGCAATATGCAGACTCTATAAACTGCTTCAAGAGGGCTGTTAAGCACTGTGAAGCAGTATATAAGTCTACGTGCTATTGCTATTAAGAAACCAGGACAGAGCTTGAACAGTATCTTTGAGTAGACCTGAGTGATATACAACTTTGAACTAATCATTTCTCAATTTAAACCATCAGATGTCCTCACAAAGCAGCTTAGTTTAAATATTAAATGTGCAGGGGAACTCTGAGGTACATTTCAAGTGGATACCCATTGACAAAACTCCTCTTCTACAACCACTGACTAGAATTACCTCTGTCTCTGTTGAATTTCAGTGACTTTACCAGCAAAATACTGGATAAAACATTTATATCACTCAGTGGGATCCCAGGAAGGAATGAACTCCTTATCACCATGATATATGTACAAACATGGGACTAATACTTATACAGATGTTTAATGTGATCCAGTCCTTACATTAAGAAATGCACATCTTTGCACTTTTTTCATCTCTTTGAATCACCTTATTAGCTACATGATGTGCAATATTCAACTTTCTTTATATGGGAAATGATATCACATGTCATTTGTTATGTCTTATAATGCAAATCAAGATAATTGAATTCAATTTCAGTGAACTTAGTTTTTTGGAAAAGAGCTGGGGAAACGCCAGCAATTAGTGGTTGCTACCTAATTTTAGTAGTCCTCACTGCCTGACCTTGAAATACTATCAAAGTGGCATGATGTCTCCTTGATGGGCTGAACCTGCATTAGTGCTCTAAGATTTTACTCACACTGCTAATAAAGGAAGAACATCTGTTTTACCACTGGCCACTTTGTTTCTTCCACTCTGCAAAGGAAAATGCAAGCTGGGAACAAGTTGAGCAATAGGCATATGTAAGAAATGTGCTTCAAGCTATCCCTGAAGGATGTGGAAATCAAACACATCATTAATTATCCTACCTCTGAGTTTCTGACTTTTCCTCTCAATTGAAAAATAGGAGCTGTAAGAACCACTTTATGAAATTAAACGAACTACAATATGCTAAAATGAAAGAAAGAGGAAACCTAGTAACCTCCATCTTGGATATAGCACAATGCCAACCAGGGGTGGGATTCAACCGGTGTAACAACCAGTTCAGTGACCGTGCACTTTGCACTCATGTACAGCATTTGTAACTCATCTTCTGCTGCAAGCCCTGTGTGTAAAACAGCTGATGTGCAGCAATTGGCTGTGCCATGTGAAGCAGCTGAGCTGGAAAACCCAGAAATAAAGCAGAGACTGGAGCCAGGTGGGCAAGTGAGCCCAACAGCTGATTGTCAGAGCAAACCAGTTCGCTCACAGCTGATCTATGGATCTGCTGGTTTGCCTGAACTGGGCCAAACAGGTAGAATCTGACCCCTGATGGCAACACTTTTTGGATAGAACACAGACAATTGCTAAGGCAAAGCTACCGGTTTGGCACTTAGTTCCAGCTGCCTGCAATTAGTGCAGGCTCGAATCTCACCAGGCTCAAGGTTGACTCAGCCTTCCATCCTCCCGGGGTAGGTAAATTGAGGACCCAAGATTGTTGGGGGCAATAAGCTGATTTTGTAAAAATGCCGATTGGGGGGGGGCAAAAAAGCCCTAGTAATAAGCAGGCATATACAATGGAATGAAGGCTATTACTGAGCGCATTAGGTTGTGCTCCAAAAAAAATTGTAAGCCACCCTGAGTCTCTGGAGAAGGGTGGGATATAAATATGAATTTAAAAAAAAAGCTTTCTCAGATTACCAATCAGAAGCAAATCTGCCTGATTCAGAAAGATTTGTGGATTAAGTGGAATCCATATGATGACCCCAGAATCAGAAAATATGCAGCTTTGTTAAATGAGACGCAGATACCCTGTGATTTGAGGTGGGTAGGATTTCTTCTCTATGTAAAGGAGAAATTGGGAAAAGGTGAATAATGAGCAGAAAATGTTTGCTTCTTGTTATGTATGTAGGTTTGAATGTGATTGGTTTAGTTTGAACTGTTCTTGTAAAATGTCAGAAATGATTGGTTTAAAAAGTGTGGGAAAACCCTGCACTCTGATTGGCTGGCAACTGCAGCTGCTGGCTATAAGTAGCAGCCGCAGACCAGCCAAATTGGGCCTGTTATGAGCTGTAGTCACTAATAAACTCTTCACTGAAGCACTCCGCATCTGACTCTTCATGCAAATCTAACACTGGCGACGAGGGTGGGATCCTTCCCGAAGAGAAGACAATGCACAGAAGAAGCCGAGAGAGATGGCTGTGCTGAACACCCCCCCAGCCCCGTTCGATCCGACAGCAGAAGACTGGGACTCGTATGCAGATCATTTCCAAATGTATGTGGAGGGAAACGATCTCGCTGAAATTTCCGACAAGCGGAAGAGGGCGGTCTTTCTCACGCACTGCAGTCCGGCCATTTTCAAGATGGCGAAGGCATTGGCGGGAGCTGCAGACATGAAGGTAATGGACTGACCCGATTTAGAAAAGTTATTAAGAGCCCATTATGCGCCACAAGTATCGTGCCTCATTAAGAGACACGAATTCTACCGTCGGGATCAAGGGGAAAGCGAAAACGTTAATGACTTCATGGCAAGTTTAAGGGACATTGGGAGTGCATGTGAATTTATCAACTTAGAAGAGGCCATGCGCGATCGATTTGTTCTAGGCCTAAAAGGTTTTGCAGAGCAAATTATTAATGAAACCTAAGATCACGCTTAAGGAGGCCATAGAAGAAGCTTCTTCAGCGGAAGCTACCAAGTCCTCAGCAGCAGCCATGAAGAAAATTAACAAGGCCGCAAGCCATCCTGATGTGGAAAAATCCACAACAACCCATTGCGAGCAAATAGATTCTGATTCAGACTGTAGCGAGGTGGAGGAAGGAATTTATAGACTCAAAATGGAGAAGAAAAGAAAAGACCTTGGAAGAAAGAGGCAAGACTTTTATTGCAGAGGTTGTGGGGGGGGCCCCCCCGCACTGAATGCAAGTTTTTTGATACCATCTGTCTCCTGTTGTGAAAAAGAGGTCACCTAGCAAGAGTCTGCAAATCATCCAGAACTCCACCAAGCAGAAATAAGTTTCCTGACAAAGATTTCAAGCCTAACAACTTCAGTGAGAAAATGGGGCGCAACACAGAAGCAAATGGGAAGAATGGAACTCATCAAACAGTCACCATTGGTCATTCTTCACCCTTAAGAAGCAGAAAAGTACATGTGAAGGTACTCATTGAAGGAAGGCTTTGCCAAATGGAAGTGGACTCAGGCTCCTATTTATCTATGGTGTCATGGGACACTATTCACAGGCTCCTTCCCAACATTCAAAAGAAGCAATTCCAAAAGCAAGCACTGACT
Organism: Naja naja; assembly: GCA_009733165.1. Taxonomy (NCBI): domain Eukaryota; kingdom Metazoa; phylum Chordata; class Lepidosauria; order Squamata; family Elapidae; genus Naja; species Naja naja. The sequence goes on from CM019150.1 coordinate 141,152,233, forward strand.
CTTAAAGACTACCAAGGGAACAAAATTCCAGTAGTTGGAACAAGAGAATTCATTGTGAAGTTCAAAGGCCACACCAAACATTTGCCCCTGACCATCGTGGACAAGGACCGCCCAAGTTTGCTGGGACTTGAGTGGTTCAATCCACTAGGCATCGAGGTGACTGGCATCAATCATGTGAGCAACACTGAATGGGAGGAGGCCCTGAAGTCTGAGTTTCCAGAGGTCTTCAGTGACGGATTGGGCAAGTATATGGGGACCCCTATCACTTTCAACCTAGATTCCAAGGTGCCCCCAATTCGCTTAAAGCCCAGAAGGGTCCCATTTGCCTTAAAGGAAAAAATTGATGCACAATTAGATAAACTAATAGCTCAAGGACTTTTAGAGCCCACTGACCACTCCAGATGGGAGACACCCATAGTCACACCAGTCAAGACTGATGGGTCAGTGAGAATCTGTGGGGACTATAAGGGGACATTGAACATGCACTTCAACAGAGTGCATATCCAGTTCCATGGTGCATCATTTATTACATTCACTTGGCAGGGGTACAGTCTTTGCCAAATTGGATCTGGCCCAGGCATATCAACAACTAACAGTTGATGATGCCACTGCAGAGCCCAAACCATTGTGACTCATAGAGGTGCCTTCAAATGTAAAAGGTTACAGTTTGGAGTAAGCGTGGCACCAGGCATCTTCCAAAGCCTTATGGAAAGGATGCTCCAAGGACTGCCAGGGGTAGTGCCTTACTTTGATGATGTGTTAATCTCTGCTGAAAATGACATTCAATTACAAGAGAGACTCAGAGAAGTCCTTACCAGATTCAAGAAAGCAGGGTTAAGGTCAAAGAAGAAAAATGCACACTTAGAACTGACAAGGTTGAGTTCTTGGGCTATATGATTGACAAACATGGCATCCACCCTACAGATGCCAAGGTTCAAGCAATCAAAGAAGCCCCTAGACCAAAATGCAAAACAGATTTGCAAGCCTTCCTTGGACTTATTAACTTTTACCACATGTTCCTACCTCAGAAGGCAACCATTGCAGAACCATTACACAGATTGCTTGACAAAAAGTCTGTTTGGGTCTGGGGCAGGAAAAAACAATCAGCATTTAACAGTAGTAAAAGACTAATCACGTCTGATGCTGTGCTCATACAGTTCTCTGAGAATTTACCTGTTGTACTGACTTGTGATGCATCCCCTTTGGAGTGGGAGGGGGGTTTGAACCACAGGCTTCCCAGCGGGAGGGAAGCCCCTATTGTATTTTACTCTCACACCTTGACCAAAGCAGAGAGGAATTACAGCCAATTGGACAAGGAAGCATTGGCAATTGTTGCAGCTATCAAGAAATTTCATGAGTATTTATATGGGAGAACATTTACCATTGTCACAGATCACAAACCTTTGTTAGGCATTGTGGCAGGAGACAAACCTACACCCATTATCCTGTCACCAAGAATGCTGAGGTGGACTGAATTTCTTGCTGCTTATTCATACAACCTTATCCACAAGCCTGGCAAGGACATTGGACATGCTGATGCCTTGAGTCATTTCCCACTTCCTTGTCACAAGGAGGACTTTGAACCTGAGGCACACACCTTTTTCCTAGAAACTGTTGCCAAGCTTCCAGTACACGCTGCTGAAATTGCCAGAGAGACTGCCAAAGACACTTTATTGGCTCCTATTATAGGCTGGATTAAGAAAGGTTGGCCTCTTCAAGATCTACCTCACCTTGCCCAACCTTTTAAATCCAGGCAAACTGAATTATCTGTATTAAGAGGATGTATTTTGTGGGGTAACAGGGTGGTTATTCCTGCAAAACTGCAAAGGGAGGTTTTGGAAATGTTACATGAGTGTCATCCTGGTATTGTAAGGATGAAGGGATTGGCCAGGAGTTATGTATGGTGGCCAGGTATTGACAAAATGGTTGAAAACTGGGTTGCATCTTGTCCCAACTGTCAGGTAGTCAGGCCTGCCCCACCTCTCGCCCCCAAACAGGAATGGGAATGTCCTAGGGGCCCATGGTCTAGGATTCACATTGATTTCGCTGGCCCTACCAGAGGGCACACTTTCCTTATTATAGTAGATGCATATTCCAAATGGCTAGAGGTAATCCCTATGGCATCCACCACAACTGATGCTGTCATCAAGCAGCTTAAAAAGCTTTTTGTAACCCACGGGTTACCTGATGTTCTTGTCTCTGACAATGGCCTTCAATTTACATCCAACCCTTTTGAATCCTATATAGCACAACTGAGTATCAGACATGCCCTGACAGCCCCTGGGCACCCTTCGGCTAACGGCCGGGCTGAACGAATGGTACATTTTACCAAGGAAAAGCTTCAGCAATTGGGTCCTGGGGACATCACTGAGAAAGTTGAAAAACTTCTTAGTGTTCAGCACATCACTCCTAACCCATCAACTAACTTATCCCCAGCAGAGTTGTTGATGGGTAGGAAACTCAGGTCTCCCTTTGACCGCCTTCATCCCACTTACGCACCCAACGCACCACTAGATTCCACTAGCAAAGTTCGCACGTTCAGTGTGGGTGATTCTGTTTATGCTAAGAACCTTATGGGTGAGCCTTCATGGATTCCTGCTGAAATAACTCAAATCACAGGCCCTCGTTCTTACAGGGTACAAACAGAGGATGGAGTCCTCTGGAGCAGGCACATTGATCAGCTTAGATCCAGGTTACCTCAGGAACATCGCAATTGTTCCTCTCTAGTTCCCATACCTAATGCTTTTTCTAGGGGGAGGGGGAGGAACATGAGGATAATCAGCAAACAAGAATCAACCCCATGTGTAACGAGCCATTACGACAGGAACCATCCCAAAACCTGTCACAATGCCAAAATCCATCCTTACAAGTTGAAGATTGCACATCACTACCTGACTTAGGTGCTGACATTGGGCTGGAGATGGGTTGGGAGGAGAGACCAGATTCTAACAATCAAACAGGGTCTTCTTTCACAGGAAGTCCAACTAGGGAAATGTCAACAGACACATTTCCCCTCTCACTGGGTGAGAACGTTAAAACTTCTGAACCACGAAGGTCTCAACATACACGTAAGAGCCCCACCTATTTAAAAGAATACATTAGATAGGTTGGGGTTTGAGTATGGACTGAACCTAGTGGGGAGGGGTGTTATGTATGCAGGTTTGAATGTCATTGGTTAAGTTTGAACTGTTCTTGTAAAATGTCAGAAATGATTGGTTTAAAAAGTGTGGGAAAACCCTGCACTCTGATTGGCTGGCAACTGCAGCTGCTGGCTATAAGTAGCAGCCGCAGACCAGCCAAATTGGGCCTGTTATGAGCTGTAGTCACTAATAAACTCTTCACTGAAGCACTCCGCGTCTGACTCTTCATGCAAATCTAACACTTCTAATAACAGGAAATCATATTATCAAAAATCTCCCCATCAAAGTATTTTCTGACATTTGGGGAGGAGGAGAAGGAATTATTACACAGCTCAGGTTTCCAAATTGCTAGGTTGGCTTCCAGATCTTTGATCGCTTTACAACCATTCTTGTTATGAAGGAATGTTAACTGAGTTTATAACCAGAGAATACCTACACACACACAAAAACTACACAGCACATTTTTTTTAAAAAAAGAGCTTCTACTATAATTTAAAAACTGGACATTCTAAAAGAGACTTTTATTAAGCTTATGTTCAGTCATCCAAATACAACTGCTGAGACAGTCAAAATGAACATGTTCAATGACAATTGTGTTTCGAAAAAGCTAATAGTGGTGGAAAGGTGCATCCTACTTAGGAATCTAAAAAGAGAGTGAGGAATAAATTAAGACATCTAAACCTACATCTTGAAGGACCTGCGAGGCAAGCCCCATTCTCCCAGGAAGTATTAGATGTAAGGCAAATAATTCATAATTGTCACTTACAGATAACTCTACAAAACCAAATTGAATAGAGAAAAATGGGGATCCAGAAGTGGAGCCATTTTCTCCTTCAGTCAGTTTCTGACCTGTGAAAGGCAACTGACTGATTTGCAGAAAAAGGCTGAATGACTTTCATCCAGAAGAGATTTCAAATAAATTCTCCTAGCATTTAAACATTCTACTATTGCCAGCATGTTGTTTAAGATGAAACCTTTTCGGAGCAAGTATGAGATTCTCTCATTATGTGAGTTTCATACAGAGGAAGTTAGCTCATTAATAACTCATCTTGGCAATAAGAGTGCTATTAGCTTAAAGTTTAATTGTAGCAACATAAAGGTAGATAACTCCAAGGCTGTTTTATTATCATTGTCTTTGAGAAAAGACAATCTGAGTAAACTAATTGTACTTCCTACCTCAAGTCAGTCTGAGTCTGACACAACTCCTAAGAAAACCCTATTCTATAGCAAAAGTTGTGTTGCTGGATTCCATGGCCGAATATAGATGTTTCCATCACTTGCTATATCAGGAGAGGCTGTGTATTGTTCAAGGTTTGTCAACTGTATGCTTTTTGTAGGCTTAGATATTTAAAATCCTTACTTGAAATAACAGCTTACTGAAGTCTGAGTTACAGATTGTCCTTTTTCCTCCTGGGTTGTAATCTAACACTGTGAGCAGAACTGCCAAGTTTATAGACAAGCAGTTCAGCTAAGTATCTGCTATATTGAACAGATCAAGATATCTCATAAAGGCAATGTTTTTAACTGACTTCTCATTCTTTATATTTAACATATTTTATTTTTGTATTTTACCTATTTCATCCTGGAAATAGACTTGCATTTTATCTTTTATTAGTATATTGATAAAACCAACCAATCAACTGTAATTAACTGTTGAATATATCCTATTTATTGACTGTTAACCATTTAGTGTTTTATTCTTTTAATTTCCTATTATAGATAGCTTTGTGAGGATCTGCCCTAAAGAGAAGCTTCTGAAATCAATTCATCCTCAACCAGTTAACCAATCAAAGGTCATCTTTCAAACAGTGTTTAGATCAGAGGTGCATATTTTAATGAAACTATAAGGAACATGCCTGATCAACACTCCAGAAAATGGACAAGATGAAGGTACTGGATGGAATAAAGACATTAGATTGAATTGAGTATTGTAATTACAATTTAATTACAATTAATTGAATTCAATTGAACAAATTCTCCTGAATATAATGACTTTCTTCTCCTACCACAGAATATATTGGTCACTTTTTGCAGGTCCTGGGAAATATTTTCAGTGGTTTCTGGGATCACAATCAGTTTTAGGAGCTTCAGTTGTGTACTTCTTGCTTGGATCTGACTTTTTCCAAATCTATGTCCTAAGAACTCTTCCCACAGCCAGCAGGTAATGAAACATTCAGCTGGGGTGCATTTAAAATTACATGTGTGTAAAGGAGCTTTTAAAAACTGTACTGTATATTCAGGGAAGAACATCTTCGGGTTGCTGGTAAAATCCATTTATTAGAATTAGGAGATCTGAAGTGAAATAAATCACATTATCACTAGAAGGCAGCCATGGGAAAATTCTTGGTGGTAGTCCAAATTTCTGTGGCCAGATCTGGTAGCCATTAGTTTCCTAACTACCATTTAAAAGATCTCATTTGCCACAATGCACTCTGATTTGGTAACACAAACACAAGGATGTTCTGTTACAAGACAAGCAAAAGCAGCCAGCCAGCCAAGACAATAAACAATTTTGAAATAGTCTTGATAATGGCTTGGCTCCTGTCACAAAATCTCTTCCCCTTTGCAGCCAACACTAAATCAATATTAATCAGTTCTTATAAGCATCCTGACAACCCAATTTTGCACCTCGTGGAATAAAGCCTACCATTTTTGCAGAATATTAATTTTTTTTGTTATTCGGGTTGGATTTAATGCTCATCTACATTTGTACCGATGAGAGAGGATAATTATGTGCCTTGGATCAGTGGTTTGTTTATTATTGTTGTACAATACTGTAAAATTGAAAGCCTATAAAACAACCACAGAAAAAAACACTGTAGCATTTTGATCCGTTCTCTAATGTTGACAATAGATGGTTCTTTCTGTAGTGGCTTCTGCTGTAGCAAAATCAAAATATACAGAGAATTTGGATCCTCAACTTTCCTTCCTTCCCTCCCTCCCTCCTTCCCAGTGGTGGGCTTCTACTGGTTTCACAACCAGTTCAATGAGTGTGTGCTTTGCTTGCGCACAGAATATTAGAAAACCATCATTTTACAGCTTTACAACTTACTTTCCACTGCAACACTGGTGAGTAAAACAGTCCAACATCTAGCCACACTGATAGACATTTTTTCACTCAGTGAGCACTATAGTATCCAAGATTTAATGGGCTGTGTGATTACCCAGGTCGTTACAACACAAAAGGCTGAGAGACACACAGCCAGCACCTCAGCCACACAGGGTCTCAGGAAAAAGCCATCCAATCTGCATACATCAACTCCATCAACCAATCAAGAAGTAACAACACAGCCAACTCTGGAGTTTAAAAGGGAAAAATAGCCACTATCACACACTTCTCCCAGAAGAACGAAGCTGAAGACACCAGCCTGAAGATGACAGATGAGATTTCGTCGAAACGTTGCCAAGGTATTCTTACAGGACAAGACCGAATACACCAAGACCCACATACCTTTACCCGTGAAAATCTACGATATATATATATATATATATATATATATATATATATATATATATGTAGGTCTTGGTGTATTCGGGTCTTGTCCCGTGTAGGATTGAAAATACCTTGGCAACGTTTCGACGAAATCTCATTCATCATCTTCAGGCTGGTGTCTTCAGCTTCGTTCTCCTGGGAGAATATATATATATATATGGTATTTAGGTTTCTTTGGGTATTTTCCCACGTCTTAATAGTTGTGCTTTTTTTTTGCACGACTATTAAGACGTGGGAAAATACCCGAAGAAACCTAAATACCATACATATAAATACCCGTGAAAACATAAGAAAACACACACACACACACACACACACACACATATATGAATACACACACACACACACAAATATGCTAACATCAATCACATTATAACATATATTATCTTCCATTGTAGTATCGATTATATAACCATCAGAAATATTTATCATCTGTTTTTCTTTTTCCTATAAACCATATTTCACCTAATTCCACTCCTCTAACCTCAATATGTCATTTAACTATTTATAGAATAGTTCCCATGTTATGAAATAGTCCAAATCTCTTTTCCTTTCATTTTTAGGGTCAACCTATCCATCTGTACACATTCCAGGATTTTTTTTATTATATCATCTGCTTTTTGAATATCACTGATCTACAAATCTCAGGAACCCTAATCCTATGTCAGTAGAGGATGGGTTGGGAGCTAAAATTCAGCAACATTTGGCAAACCATGACTCCCTAAATCTTATTACTGCCTACTATAAAATTCTTATTTAAGATTTGCAACTTTTCTATAGATGTTTGCTCATATACAAATGCATAGCTTGCATGAAAAGCTTGGTGTCTACATCTCTTATAATTAAATACCTTTCTCTGGGAGGCCACCTGGTTCCTTGGCCCTAATATTCTATAACAATAAAGAACCATGTCTTGCTGAATTGCCTTAATTAAATATTGCTTCTTATTACTGAAAGAAGCATCCTGCTACTAGGTACAACATGAGCGATTCCTTATTGAAGTATTTGGACATTTAATCTATAGCATTTTAATGGAGAGACACCCCATTAGCTTCCTTTTCTTTCTTGCTAGGATGAGGTTGAAAAGAACAGGTGCATCTTCAATTTCCTCTAATCGTAGGAACTGTAAAAGTAACTTAAAACACACACCTGAAATCTGTTTTTTTGAGAGAGACAGAGAAATCAGCAATAGCAATCCTTGCTTAGTAATTATCTGAACAGTAGGTGGTTAAACAGTGTTCTTATGTTCCACCTGCATTCAGTTTTTTAATTTGATTGCACTTTTGACATGAGCTTCCAGTATGAAATCAATGTAGAACATTTCCTGTTTTCAAGATTACATTAAATAAAGGAAAAAAGGCTGCACTTACTTGCATTATTAATATACTCTTTCAGGGGAAGGAAACCTACAACAAGGCAATTTGCAGTAATGAGTTTATAGTGATACAACAATACTAAGAATTTGAATTTTATCTACATTTCTTTCCTTCTCTTTCTCTCTCAACTTCACTTGCCCTGTACCCTTTCCTTCTGATGAGAAAAGCAAGGACAGAGAGAAAACAAATTATGTCAGGCCACCTCTAAGGCTCCACCTCCTTATATTATCTTCCATTTACAAGATGGGTGATGTTGTCAGGAAGAGTGGCAAGATTATTTTTTCCCCCCAATTTTTTCAGCTTTCTTGTTTAACTGTCATTTTTGATGGCAATTGTCTTCAGTGCAGACACCTGATACAGAAATCAACCACATACTAAGACAGTAATAATTCTCTCCCTTCCCCCAATGACAGGTTAGGATAGAACTGATATAAATCAAAGACATTTGCTGCTCTTGCAACTTCTGCAGAAGGGTCTCGCCATGGCCAACTCACAACAGCTAATTCACCACCTCCAACCTTCCATGGCCAACTCGCTGTGGGACAACTCACTGCAGGACAAAAGTTGCACTAATAGCAATGAAATGGTGGAATAGACTCATTAAAGAAAAGATGGAAAAGGAGGGACAAAATGAAATGTGAATGAAAAAAATAAAATAACTTTATTATTTTAAATAATTAAATTGAATTGTTAAATTATCCCATGATGAATTATCCCACAGTGAGTTGGCCATGGCAAGTTCACCATGGCGAGTTAGCATGGCAAATTGTCCTAATCTGCTAGAACATCAATGGCAAGCACAATTCTACACGTGGAATTCTATACCACATGTTTCCTTGTAGGAATTGTTGAAATATAAAATGAAGACAAATTTGGAAGCTGGTCTGTATTTTCTCCTTTTCCTGAAGAGATGTGACTATCTTTATGATGATCTTTTTATTCTTCTCAAGACTGCTTGCCTTGCCTTCTTGTGGGTTTTATAGTTATGAGAGACAGTCATTTTTTAAAAAAATCCCTCAGGCCATAATATGATGTACATTTGCCAGCGAATAATCCCTATTGAATTTAATGGATCTCCTTTCCCGGTAGTTTTGTGTGGGATTACACTGTGAAATTGGTCTAGCATCCTTTTGAAATTGATTTTTCTCAGCATGTCTTTTCAGGAGTAAATCTAATTGTAGTTGGTAGGCACAGGTGACATTTTCTGTAATCAATGTCTGGCTATGTAAAGTGACACAGAGTTTACAATAATTAAGACTATTCCTCATGTTAGGCTATGGTGTCATGAAGCAGTCTTTCAGGCTAACAACAAAACAAAACATTTAATAGCTCATTGTTATCTGGGATAGAACTAAGGTGCTATAAAAGAAAGCACACTTCGTGATGAACAAAGAAAACAAAGATAAAACTAGTACTTCATTAGTAAATTTAGTTTGCTATTCTCACCTATCAAAAGAGAATAAAACAAAAAAGAAGAAAATGCATAATTATAAAAATAGAAAAATACATAAATTCTGTATTTTTTTCAGTAAACTGTTAACCCAAAGTATACAATTGGTCCCTTTCATCTTCAACCTGAAACAACTTTGTGAAGCTAAAAAGAACTTCTCTGTTTCCTAATCTGGACTGACAACCACTTCAAAATATTTCAACTTCCCAAAGAAAAGTGCTAGTTATCAATTTATTGATATACACATAGGATTTGAGGACTGTGAATTAAATGTTGCAATGTGACATAATGCTAATTCATATCATTATGATATAGTATAATTCAAGATTGTGAGCTATATTATTATTATTCAGAATATTTAATATATTTATATAGAGAGAATGCAAACATCTAACAGAGAACTCTACCCTTTGCAGGGTCATCTGGACTTTTGCAGCCTAGACATGTTTACATTTGATTCTCATACATTTTTTTTCCATCTCAGCACATGGTCTACTCCACCAAGCATTCAGTAGATAAAATCTACTGTAAATAAAAAAAAGTAATTAAAAACTGAATAATTGTAGATCCATTTCTCACATTATTGGAGCAGGAGTAGTAGTTTGGTCGAGGACCAGTGGTTAGATCTATCTATCTATCTATCTATCTATCTATCTATCTATCTATCTATCTATATCTATCTATCCATCCATCCATCTATCCATCCATCCATCTATCCATCCATCTATCCATCCACACCCCCAAAACCTGGCTTTCTTCTAACAACCAAAGCAATTTGAAGATACAACATAAATCAATTAAACATGCAAAAACAAACAGTATACACTGAGCTGTCAGAAAAGCATTGGAAGCCTGCTGAGCAGCCTTGAGCAAAAGTAAAACCATAGCTGATTTATAATATTTCAAAGACAAAATAAAGAAAAATACACTCTAAATTACCACACAACACAGGAAGATTTTTGATAAACCTATCTGGGTGATCATATCTTTTTCTCTTCCAATCCTATGACCCTAGGCCAGCATGCTAGCTATACTTTCTCTGATATATGGCCCATGAATATATAAGCAATGCTTTGCTGGGGTGGCCACAGATTCCTGACTATTTTTCCTCCCAGCTGCAGCTCAGGGTCAGATCAGCTTGCTATAAATGCTTTCTTACAAGGCCACTTTAAGCAATTTGGGAGGGGGTTTATATGGGAAGGAATATCTCACAGGTTTAGTAGTGTAGCAGCTCACATGTGTATGAGTGAGTACCTGGGAGAGTACCTTTTTCCACCACCCTGATTATATATTTTAAAAGATTAAATAATGGGATGCTGTACCAAAGAGTATTAGCCCTATTGTGCCTTAATATACTCATGCCATCTCAGAAAGCATGCCATCCTCTGCTGGTCCTGATGTGATTGTAGGGCTGGGGTCTTCAAACTTGACAGCTTTAAGATTTGTGGACTTCAACTCCCAGAATTCCTCCTTCAGTCATGTTAGCTCAGGAATTCTGGAGTTGAAGTCCACAAGTCTTAAACTTGCCAAGTTTGAAGACCCTTGTTTAAGAGGCTCATTTAGGGGTCTTTGAGCTTTGAGGCCCAATGATCGATTTGGTATGTTTGTATGCCAAAACAAAACCAAAACCATTAAAGAGAAGAAATTGTTGGAAAGCGTGTATTAGCTTTATACAGCAGAGTGCAAGATAGGGAGATGGTGCTGATCTCAGAATAACCAATCAAAGCAATTTGATGAGTTGATGATCAAAGCAAGCAAGATGAAAAGACTCTCATAAAAAGAGGTCTAGAAAAATATAATTTTACTTCAAAAACTGTCAAGATGTTAACCCTGCTTCAAAAAGTCTAGTAAGAGAATGCCTCAGATCCCATTCAGAGGAAAAGAAAAAAGGAAAACTAAGTCACATCTGGGAAGCTCATCTGTGCATGTTACTTTAAGCTAAAAGTAACTTTTTTGGAGTTCCCTAATCATGTGGTGCCATTTCTTTTGTTCTTCTAGTATAGGGGGTGTCAAACTCGCATTGTCATGGCATCATCACATGACATATCACAACTTGTTTCCCCTTCACTAAACCAGGCGTGGATGTGGCCAGTGTATGACACATCTGGCCCATGGGCTGCAAGTTTGAGAGCTCTGTTCTAGTATTTCAGAAGCACTGATTCTATTGACTCACTTTTTATTTTTTAAAAAACAACAATCAAATCTGATTGACTCAGAAAAGGTGCAGTTCTTCTAAGCAAGATATATTGTACTGTAAGAATCAAAGATATTGAAAATTAATCTTATGGGGGAAAAGGAAACTGCAAAGAGGATACAGAAACATATTCCTATTCTTTCAATGAAGAGCCAGGCATTAGCAATTTAGATCCAATCTGTATTTTATTAAATACCTGCTCTTTAGTTATCTTGAAATCCATAGGACTTGAAAGCAGAAGTTGTATGCTCCAGCCACATCAGGTTTAATGATGACAATAATTAAGGTGTCATGATCATGTTCTTATTTTAGTATGGTGGAAATGTCATACGACTCATGCTGAATTCAAGGTATCTGACAATAAAGATAAAGATATAAAGATACAATTTAAAAGACTAAAGAGTTGGAAAATGATAGAAAAAGTGACCTGTTAGAATTAAAATGCCATCCTAAAAAAGATTTCCCCATTAAGGAGAAGTAAAAAGAAACCTGTTTTAAACAAGAATTTGGATATGAAATTTGGAATTGAAAATATTTCTCTCTGGTTTCAACTAAACAAATCTTGGGGGATTATGAAACAATTGAAGTTTTTCCACAGTTGTTTTTTTAGGAAGATCTGACAAATGGTCAGTAACAGTTATTGACACAGTTAGATGTTAATTTTACTTTTATAAAAAATTATTTTGTACATGAAGTTACATCTATGCACCACACTTTACATTCTTAGACATTCTACTGGAACCAGTGGATGGTCAAAGTAATGTCCTTGTAGTACATAGATATTTTGCTATCATTTTTTATGCGCTACCTAAAATTCTGCACCACAGTATTACAGTCATCCCATTAAATTCAGTTTGAAATACCTCTGATTTTGGTAATTTAATAATTTTCCATAACTCTTACATAGATTTATACAGCTGAATTTATTTTGATTCTGAAATCCTACCTATATATACAGCAAAGCCTTCATGATATTGGTACTATGTTTCTATATTTCTGCTAACACTTTAAATTCTAGTTATTCTTGTAATACATAGATTAAATTATTGGCATGGTATTGGTTTTAATTTTAGCATTGAAAATAAATTTTGCTGGTCAATGATTGAAATAAAAGACTGCTACTGCTTTGCATAGATAGATCTTATTTTTAAAATAGCTTGATACACAGTAATACAGATTATGAAATCTGTTTATGGAGAACAAATACCTTTCTCTGCCTTTCTATATATCCATACTAAAGGACATATATGTATGGTGTGTGTGTGTGTAATATAATGTTATGTAACATGGAATCATAGCGTATCATATATCACATCATTTCTATACTGCCCATTACACTTTCATGGACAGAATCAAGTTTTGAATTCTCTTCTGAAAGGCTTGGACTATTTTACCACCTCCAGTTGGTAAGATGTTCCATAAGGCGGGAGCAGGGGCGGGATCCGACCGGTGTAACTACTGGTTCAGTGATTTTATGTTTCACCTATAAACCTCAGCAACTTCATTAAATATAAAGTGAATTTGCACTCCAATACAGCAAGGAACAATGAATATAAATCTGTACTACTTTTGTAAGGATAGATTAACCTTCTGACTTTTTCTCTTTATTCTAGATTAAAGTAAAGAAGAATGTAGATCTGTGTTAGGAGTCCCATCTATGCATATTTACATCTAATTTCATAGTTAAATGTAAAGTGTAACCTGTATGTATCTCTATAATTTTAAAATTAAATAATTATACTTAATAGCATTGATGTGAGGTTTGAATTCAATAGACTTAGTTCAGTTATAATAGTACTAATTACATTCAGAAAGCAGCCATGAAATTAAATAATAGTTTCTACTACTATTAAAAGTAGAATATTCAAAATTACTGCTTGAATTAACTTTTTGTCTTTATGTAAAATTATGGCAAATAGTATCAAAACAAATCAAACAACACCACAGGTCCATTTTCTCCCAAAGACAGGAGTTCACGCCATTGACATTAATTCTAAGTAAACAACAAAGAAAGAAAAAGTTTGACATCTATTAATTCATAAATCTGGATTATTTTCTACATTAGAATGAATCAGTCTGCATTAGAATATCCACCATTAGGTTCTGATAGGTCCTTACCAAGGTGTTCATGGACAGTTTTCATTTTCAAGTTATTAGTCTCCCTTCCTCAAGATTTCCACCTAGACTGCTCTTTATCTTTCTCTGCCTAGCTAAGATAAATGATGATAATACGAGCTAGAATCTAATTTGCTTGATTTACATCCAGCTGTTTTTATCTGGCTTCTGGATGAAGCAACTGTGTCTATTGTTGGTTCTCATTAATTCATTTTATGATTTTTGTTTTGCTTGTAAAATGCCTAGATGCTGGACTTGTTGTCTTACTTTAAAAGTTCAGATGACATATATAAATGATTTAAACAAACAAACTACAACATGAAAAATTATCAGGATAAATTGCCCTTCCCAATTTTATTTTGTTAAATTATACTGGGAGTGATCTAAATCAATTTTTTTTCAAGTCTTGAGCCAGGCATATTCAACAGACAAACTTGAGGCTGCATTCCATCATAACTTCACTGGTTTCTTGTATTCAAACTGGATGACATAAGAATCTTTTTTTTTCGGGGGGAGAGCCCTCCCAGTAGATGTTTTTCTTTCATATTAAGATAAGGAGACTTCTGAAGGCTGCTTCCCATCTTTTTTTTTAATTATATTTATATGCCGCCCTTCTCCAAAGACTCAGGGCGGCTTACAATTTTGGGGATACAACCCAGTGCACTCAGCAATAGCCTTCATTCCATTGTATATGCCTGCTTATTACTAAGTGGCATTTTTACAAAGTCAGCTTATTGCCCCCAACAATCTTGGGTCCTCAATTTACCTAGCCCGAGAGGATGGAAGGCTGAGTCAACCTTGAGCCTGGTAGGATTCGAGCCTCCACTAATTGCAGGCAGCTGGAACTTAAGTGCTAGTGTTATGTTTGCATGAAGAGACAGACGCGGAGTGCTTCAAGCTCTTTTGTTTATTAGTGACTACAGCTCAGAATGGACCCAACTGGCTTTGCTGCGGCTGCTACTTATAGCCAGCAGCCGCAGCTGCCAGCCAATCAGAGTGCAGGGTTTTCCTGCACTTTCTAAACCAATCATTTCCAACACTTTACAAGACAATTCAAACTAAACCAATGATTTCAAACCTGCATACATAGCACCCCTCCCCACTAGGTTCAGTCCATACTCAAACCCCAATCTATCTAATGTATTCTTTTAAATAGGTGGGGCTCTTACATGTACGTTGAGAACTACGTGGTTCAGATGTTTTAAGGTTCTCGCCTTGTGAGAGAGGAAATGTGTCTGCTGACATTTCCTTACTTGGACTTCTAGTAATGGTAGAACCTGTTTGGTTACTACAACCTGGTCTCTCCTCCCAATCCATCTCGAACCCAATGTCAGCACCAAAATCAGGTAGTGATGTGCAATCTTCCATTTGTAAAAATGGTTGTTGGCACTGTGACAGGTTTTGAGGTGATTCCTGTCATGTTAGCTCGTTACACATGGGGTTGATTCTTGCTTGCTGATTATCCTCATAATCCTCCCTTCCCCCTAGAAGAGGCAGTAGGTATGGGAACCAGGGAGGAGCAATGGCGATGCTCCTGAGGTAGTCTGGATCTTAGCTGATCAATATGCCTGCTCCAGAGGACACCATCCTCCATTTGTACCCTGTAAGACCTGGAGCCCGTGATTTGGGTAAGCTCAGCAGGAATCCATAATGGTTTACCCATAAGGTTCTTAGCATAAACAGAATCACCCACAGTGAATGAGCGAATTTTGCTAGTGGAATCTAGTGGTGCGTTGGGTGCGTAAGTGGGATGAAGGCGGTCAAGGGGAGACCTAAGTTTCCTACCCATCAACAACTCTGCTGGGGATAAGTTAGTTGATGGGTTAGGAGTGATATGCTGGACACTGAGTAGTTTTTCAACTTTCTCAGTGATGTCCCCAGAACCCAATTGCTGAAGTTTTTCCTTGGTAAATCGTACCATGCATTCAGCCTGGCCATTAGCCGAAGGGTGCCCAGGGGCTGTCAGGGCATGTCTGATACCCTGCTGTGCTAGATATGATTCAAAAAGGTTGGACGTAAATTGAGGACCATTGTCAGAAACAAGGACATCAGGTAACCCATGAGTTACAAAAAGCTTCTTAAGCTGTTTGATGACAGCTTCAGCTGTGGTGGATGCCATAGGGATAACCTCTAGCCATTTGGAATATGCATCTACTATAATAAGGAAGGTGTGCCCTCTGGTAGGGCTAGCAAAGTCAATGTGAACCCTGGACCATGGGCCCTTAGAAAATTCCCATTCCTGTGTGGGGGCGAGAGGTGGGGCAGGCTTGACCTCCTGGCAGTTGGGACAGGATGCAACCCAGTTTTCAACCATTTTGTCAATACCTGGCCACCATACATAACTCCTGGCCAATCCCTTCATTCTGACAATTCCTGGATGACCCTCATGTAACATTTCCAAAACCTCTTTTTGTAGTTTTGCAGGTATAACTACCCTGTTACCCCACAAAATACATCCTCTTAATACAGATAATTCAGTTTGCCTGGATTTAAAAGGTTGGGCAAGTTGAGGTAGATCATGAAGTGGCCAACCTTTCTTAATCCAGCCTATAATAGGAGCCAATAAAGTGTCTTTGGCAGTCTCTCTGGCAATTTCAGCAGCGTGTACTGGAAGCTTGGCAACAGTTTCCAGAAAAAAGGTGTGAGTCTCAGGAGCAGGATCCTCAGTGTGTGAAGGAAGTGGGCAGCGACTCAAAGCATCTGCATGCCCAATGTCTTTTCCAGGCCTGTGGATGAGTTTGTATGAATAAGCAGCAAGAAATTCAGTCCATCTCAGCATTCTTGGTGACAGGATCGTGGGCATTGATTTGTCCCCTGCCACAATGCCTAAAAGAGGTTTGTGATCTGTGACAATAGTAAATGTTCTCCCATATAGATACTCATGGAATTTCTTGACAGCTGCAACAATTGCCAATGCTTCCTTGTCCAGTTGGCTGTAATTTCTCTCTGCTTTAGTCAAGGTTTGAGAGTAAAATGCAATAGGGGCTTCCCTCCCACTGGGAAGCCTGTGGCTCAACACCCCACCCCCCACTCCAAAAGGGCATCACAAGTCAGTACAACAGGCAAATTCTCAGAGAACTGTATCAGTACAGAATCAGAAGTGATTTGTCTCTTAATAGTGTTAAAGGCAGCTTGTTCTTTCCTGCCCCAGACCCATGCAGACTTTTTGTCTAGTAATCTGAGTAGTGGTTCTGCAATAGTTGCCTTCTGAGGTAGAAACATGTGATAGAAGTTAATTAGTCCCAGGAAAGCTTGCAAGTCTGTTTTGCATTTAGGCCTGGGGGCTTCTTTGATGGCCTGAACCTTGGCTTCTGTGGGGTGGATACCATGTTTGTCAATCATGTAGCCCAAGAACTCTACCTTGTCAGTTCTAAGTGTGCATTTTTCTTCTTTGACTTTTAACCCCGCTTTCTTGAATCTGGTAGGACTTCTCTGAGTCTCTCGTGTAACTGAGTGTCATTTTCAGCAGAGATTAATACATCATCACAGTAAGGTACTACCCCTGGCAGTCCTTGGAGCATCCTTTCCATAAGGCTTTGGGAAGATGCCAGGTGCCTCCAAATTGCAACCTTTTGCATTTGAAAGCACCTCTATGGATCGCAATGGTTTGGGCTTCTGCAGTGGTATCATCAACTGTTAATTGTTGATATGCCTGTGCCAGGTCCAATTTGGCAAAAACTGTGCCCCCGCCAAGAGAATGTAATAAATGATGCACTACTGGAACTGGATATGCACTCTGTTGTAGCACATGGTTCAATGTCCCCTTGTAGTCTCCGCAGATTCTTACAGACCCATCAGCCTTGACTGGTGTGACTATGGGTGTCTCCCACCTGGAGTGGTCAGTGGGCTAAAAAAACCCTTGGGCTATTAGTTTATCTAATTGTGCATCATTTTTTTCCTTTAATGCAAATGGAACCCTTCTGGGTTTTAAACTGATTGGTTGTACCTTGGATAGTTAAAGGATATAGGGGTCCCCAAGTACTTGCCTAATCCGCCGCTGAAGACCTCTGGAAACTCAGACTTCAAGGCCTCTTCCCATTCAGTGTTGCTCACGTGATTGATGCCAGTCACCTCGATGCCCAGCGGGTTGAACCATTCAAGGCCCAGCAGACTTGGGCGGTCCTTGTCCACGATGGTCAGTGGTAGGTGCTTGGTGTGGCCCTTGAATTTCATGTTGAATTCTCTTGTTCCAACTACTGGAATCTTGTTCCCTTGGTAGTCTTTAAGAGTCAATGCCTGCTTCTTGAAGTGAGTCTTCTGAATATCTGGTAACAGTCTTTGAATAGTGCCCCATGACACCATAGATAGGTATGAGCCTGAGTCCACTTCCATTTGGCAAGGCCTTCCTTCAATAAGTACCTTGACATGCACTTTTCTGCTTTTTAAGGGGGAAGAATGACCAATAGTTACTGTTTGATGAGTTTCATTCTTCCCATTTGCTTCTGTACTGCACCCATTTTCTCACTGAGGTTGTTAGGCTTGAATTCTTTGTCTTTGCTTACAGCAAACTTCCTTCTGTTGGGTGGAGTTCTGGATGATTTGCAGACTCTTGCTAGGTGTCCTCTTTTATCACAACGAGGCAAATGGTGTCTAAAAACTTGCATTCAGTGCGGGGATGGCTTCCCCCACAACCTCTGCAGTAGAAATCTTGCCTCTTTCTTCCCAGGTCTTTCTTTTTCCGCTCCATTCTGAGTCTGTAAATTCCTTCCTCCACCTCACTACAGTCTGACTCAGAATCTATTTGCTCGCAATGAGTTGTTGTGGACTTTTCCACATCAGGATGGCTTGTGGCCTTGTTAATCTTTTTCATGGCTGCTGCTGAGGACTTGGTAGCTTCTGCTGAAGAGGCTTCTTCTATTGCTTCTTTCAGCGTGATCTTAGGTTTCATTAATAATTTGCTCTGCAGCACCTGGTCTTTAAGGCCTAAAACGGAACGATCGTGCATGGCCTCCTCTAAACTGTTGAATTCGCATGCACCCTCAATGTCTCTTAAACTTGCCATGAATTGTTTATGCTTTCGTTTTCCCCCTGATCGCGACAGTAAAACTCATGTCTCTTAATGAGGCACGATACTTGTGGCGCGTAATGGGCTCTTAACAGTCTTTCCAGATCAGGCCAAGCCATTATCTTCACGTCTGCTGCTCCCACGAGTGCCTTTGCCATCTTGAAAACTGCCGGACCGCAGTACGTAAGGAAGACCGCCCTCTTCCGCTGCTCGGAAATGGCGGCAAGATCGTTTCCCTCCAAATACATTTGGAAACGATCTGCATACGACTCCCAGTCTTCTGTCTTCGGATCAAACTGGGCTGGGGGGGTGTTCAGCGCAGCCATCTCGCTCTTCTTCTGTTCCACGTTGCCTTCTCTTCAGGGGAATCCCATCCTCGTCATCAGTGTTATGTTTGCATGAAGAGGCAGACACGGAGTGCTTCAAGCTCTTTTGTTTATTAGTGGCTACAGCTCAGAACGGACCCAACTGGCTTTGCTGCGGCTGCTACTTATAGCCGGCAGCTGCAGCTGACAGCCAATGTAGGGTTTTCCGCACTTTCTAAACCAATCATTTCCAACACTTTACAAGAACAATTCAAACTAAACCAATGATTTCAAACCTGCATACATAACAGCTAGGCATTTAACAGCCTGCACCACCAAGGCTCCTATCTGGAAGTGTTTTGACAAAATTGCCTAGATCAGCAGGTCTTTCTTTATTTCTCATTATTGAACCCAGTGCAATGATGTTTCAGGTGCCACTATGAGGACTCCAAAATTACAACTATATTTTTACAAATTATCTTCTCATCCCTGCTGGAACACCGAGGCAGAAAAACAGCATATATTAACAGTGGAGCCATCTGCCTGGCTCCACATTTTGTATTGAATACATAGAGATACATTCAGTGCAGGATACGGGATTAAGGCAGCCAAGAAAACAAGTGCATGAGAAACAATAATTTCTAGTGCTCAAATAATATAATTTCATAGTCCTTAATTAGGTCACTGGGAAAACAGTTGAAAGAATAACCATTTATTATTAAATTAATCTGGATTAATTAAATTTGGATTAATCAAAACATTCCAAATTATGTTAATTTTTCCTGTAAACTATGATCATGTAGAGTGCTCAATATACAAGGAGGGCCAAACAAATGTTTTGTACTCATGTCCCCCTTCTTGGTGGTAGTAGTGCATATGATCCTCTCCGAGATATACATTGCAAGATGGCTGCAGTAGATGACAGAACTGCATTCCTGAGGGGCAAGAAAGATAATTGGCAGCCATCCCACTCAGTCATCTAGCAAAGAAAGAGTCCTGTTTTTGCCAAGAGTATACTTTACTGAAGCCTAGGTGGTTACAAAAGTAGTGTAAACTGAATCTGAGATTTTCCCATGCAAGCAATACAAAGTAAAATTTCCTCTTCCCCTCCCCAACCATCTCCAGGTTATCTGGAAATGTCCAATTAGGTGCTTGTATATTGTTTAGAAAACAGGTTCTCAGTTCCCAGCTCTACATATCAATAGTCAATTTTGGCTGGCTGAAACTTGTCACAAGGTGCAGCTGGGCTTTCATCCCCCCTTCTTCCCCCCACTTGCTAATGTCAGACTGTCAGCTCATGAAGCATGGATAGCAGAGATGCAGCCATGACAGGCTGCTCCTCTTGAAATAAGTCTAGTCCTTCAAAATAAAATACAATAATAGATAATAGCACATCCTATACAGAAGGGTCATTTGGATTTGTTAGGGTACTTAGCATGGAAATGGTGGGTGAGGCAGGAGAAGAACACGTGGGACACCTCGACCCACTCAGTGTCAGAGTGGGAAAAGTCCTCCCATTAAATTAGGCATTGCAACTTTGATTTATAGCAGCAAGAAGCAAGGATTTCCTTGACCTCAAAATGTTGTTCTCCTTCTGTTAGGATGAGGACTGGTGGTTTTGTCACAGGATTCAAGGGTGAGTCAGTGACAGGTCTGACTCTGATGATGAACAACTAAAGTTCTTCCATTTCCTGGGGCATCATCAAGTACAATTTAGCCAGGGATTCATCCAGCTATGTTTTAGGCCTTGGGAAAGGAGTATAGTAGATTGGAGCTTGGTGTCCCCACTTCATATCCTAGTCCTCTCTGAACTGGCAGCTTTATTGAGTCTTGTGGTGGATCTAGCCTTGCTTGTAAAAATGAGGGGTGCTAAACCAAATGATTCCAAGAAAAAAATCCCTCTTGTTATTAAGGTACAGCTATCTGTAACATAATATGCAAGAAAGAGACTTTGGACATGTTCCATATCCCCACGGTTTTGATATTTCACCTAGATATATAGATTTTAAGCTTAATTGTCTCCTTCTCCCCCCTTCCCCCCAAAAATAATTGTAGTTCCTTTGCTAACACAATCAATATTTTAAGCAGATAAAGCCAAACACTAGCAAGGCCAGACTTAATGACAAATTATATTGGTTGCCAAGTATGAAATGTGTGGATTTACTTATTGAGTCATGACTGAGGTCTAATAACTTTGATGCCAAATGAGGCATGAAACATATTGTCAAATTCTTAATGTCAGCCTGTGCAACGATACTGGGTTCTAATTTTATTCAGTTGTATGGTACGAGATATCTGCTTCAAACTGTATGAAATGTGCAGTTGAATCTGATAAATTGCCATAATATTTGCTTGGTATTTTTAATTTGAGTGATCAAAATTTCAGATATAACATTATTATAGATGTTTATCATAATATACAACCGTACTTTTACAAGGATGGATTTCCAATAGAAAAGAATATCTGAGGCTCAGGAGCTAACTATGAACTGCTTAGTGTTTTCTGATGTTGATTGTTTCCTTGCAAACATTTCATCTCCCAAATAGATAATGATGTTACCTAGCTGGGTAATGAAATGTCTTCACACAAACAACCAAGCTCAGCATCAAGAACTCCAAAGGATTAACTTTTACAAATAAGCAAGCATAAGCATAAGAAGAATGTCCTAGTTTCATTTTGGTAAGAACTCAAGTTAAAAAGATAAAATATGTGGTACGTATAAGATATTATAAGGAATAGTTCTATGTATTCTAATATTGTTTGAAAGGGTGCCTGGGATACAAATTCTGGCCTCATTGCCTTTCTTCTGTGACCTTCCTCTAATGATGTTTCATTCATATTCCCTCTCTCTCTTTTCACATCTTCAACTCGCCCTTTCTCCAGCATATTCAGGCAACGTGCATGAGAAACACTCTATTTTATCTTTGCAAGAACTATAGTTTCATAGCAATGCTGGAATTAAAACTGACTTTCCATTATCCAAAGAAAGTTCTCTTTGAGAGGTCCTTGGTGCTCCCTGAGTTTGCTTGTTTTCTTGCAGATGTTTCATTACCTAATGAGGTAACATCAATCGGGCTTCAGGGCTGGAGACAGCATTGGTTGCACTGATGGATGATCTCTGGAGGGCTCGGGACAGGGGTTTTTCCTCTGTCCTAGTCCTGTTAGATCTCTCAGCAGCTTCCGATACCATCGACCATGGTATCCTTCTGCAGCAGCTCGGAGGATTGGGGGTGGGGGGCACCGTTCTGCGGTGGTTCTCCTTCCTCTCGGGCCATTCACAGTCGGTGTTGGCAGGGGGCAGAGGTCGGCCCTGAGGCCTCCTCAGTCCATCTCAGTGATCATCCGAGGTTTTAGTGAGGTATCATCAGTATGCTGATGATACCCAGCTTTATATCTCCACCCCAGACCAGATCAGTGATGCTCTCTCCTTGATGCCCCAGTGCCTGGAGGCGGTACGGGTCTGGATGGGGAGTAATAGGCTTCAGCTCAACCCCACCAAGACTGAGTGGCTGTTCTTACCGGCATCTCGGTCTTTATTGGATGTACCACCTTTGGTCATGTGGGGAGAGGTGTTGCCCCCCGTGGATAGGGCGAGGAACCTGGGTGTCCTCCTGGATTCACAGCTCGGTTTGGAGGAGCATGTGGGAGCTGTGGCCAGGGGGGCTTTTGCCCAGGTTTGGTTGGTTCGCCAGCTCCACCCTTATTTGGACCAAGATGCCCTTTGAACGGTTACTCATGTGCTCATCACCTCCAGAATTGACTACTGCAATGCTCTTTACATGGGGCTCCCCTTGCGGATAACCCGGAGGTTACAGCTGGTGCAGAATGCGGCTGCGCAGGTTGTGATGGGGGTATCCCGATACTCCCATGTTACACCCCTCCTGCGCGGCTTGCATTGGTTGCTGGTTGCCTCTCGGGTCACGTTCAAGGTGTTAGTAACAACTTATAAAGCCCTAAATGGCTTGGGTCCAGGGTACTTGTGGGAATGCCTCCTGCCAGCATCACTTTCCTATCGCCCTGTTCGCTCTCATAGGAGGGGCCTCCTTGGGATACCGTTGGTCAGGCATTGTCAGCTGGTGGTTCCCAGGGCTAGGGCCTTCTCCGTGGGAGCGCCTGCCCTCTGGAATCAGCTCCCCGTGGATCTCCGTTTGGCCCCTGACCTCTGCTCCTTCCTCCGAGACCTGAAGACTTGGTTGTTTCAACAGGCCGGCCTGGAATGACCTGGGGGGGGGGGCGTGAGGGTTTTTAATTTTCTTAACCTTTTTAATTGTATTCAGCTTGTTTTATTTAATTCTCTTTTACTGTAAATTTGTTCTGTTTTAATGTTCACCGCCCTGAGTCCTTAGGGAGTAGGGCGGCATACAAGTCAAATAAATAAATAAATAAATAAATAAATAAATAAATAAATAAACAAACAAACAAACAAACAAACAAACATCATCAGTGCTAGTAAGGAGTGCTGTTTGCTGTCAGTTTATATTCTGGTCCCTTGCCTGTCTGTGTGGGTGGTGGTGGTCTTAGATATTTTTTGGTTGGGCTGTTTACTGATGGCTTTTAGGCAGTTTCTTGATTGGGGTATTGCTTACTTGATAGTTGGTCTCCAAGTTAACCTTGGAGTTAATCTAAGCCAGAGATGTTAAATTCAATTTCATTGAGGGCTGCATCAGGGTTGTGTTTGACCTGGGGGGGAGGGACTGGGGGGGCATGGCCAGAGTAGGTGTGGCCAGCTGGATGTCACTCGTGTTGGGGATGTCTGTGGTGGCAGCAGGCTTCTGAGCTCTGTTTTCAGTTGTGATGGCCTCCTGCAACCCTCTTCCAGTGAAAGGCTATGTGACCGTCTCGAGTTCCATTTTCTCTGGCAGAGGCACTGCAGGCCAGTCCTTTTCTGTTTCCAGGGGGTCTGCGTGGGCCAGATCTAAGCACCCCATAGGCTGGATCTGGCCCGTGGGCCTTGAATTTGACACTCCTGATCTATACTGATCTGAGTGCTGATGGAGAGGTGCTGGAGTCTTTTTCTCTTTTGGGCTGGTTGATTGTCTTTTTTGCTTAGTCTATATATGTTATTAATGTCTATGTGTCTATCGATGGCTGATTTGTCAGAGTTTCAGGCTTCTAGAAGTTCCATGGCAGTTTTGGACTTAGTCTGGTCTAGGATTGTCACATTTTCCCAATTGAAACTATAGTTAATCTCTCTATATGTCATTAAATTACAGAGTTTTCATCATGTCTATTATAAAAATGTTCTCTTTTTAAATAGTAATTATATTAAGCATTGCAGTTAAAAAAACCAAATTAATTTAAAAAAAAGAAGTGCAGGAAAAATGCACTGGTTATTTTTAAATATATATATATATATATATATATATATATATATATATATATATGTAGGTCTTGGTGTATTCGGGTCTTGTCCGTGTAGGATTGAGAATACCTTGGCAACGCTTTCGATAAATCTCATCTGTCATCTTCAGGCTGGTGTCTTCAGCTTCGTTCTCCTGGGAATACACCAAGACCTACATACCTTTACCCGTGAAAATCACTGAAAACAAATATCCTACCTCTGGGAGGAAACCTTCCAGCTGACCCGATCTATGAGAAACTCAGTGCAAGAGCCACCATCTTATGTGACCTCACATTCCTACGCAATTGCCGAGACAAAAACGTGATCCCCACATGCTTCCAACGAAGCTGAAGACACCAGCCTGAAGATGACGGATGAGATTTCAAAACGCTACAAGGTATTCTCAATCCTACACGGGACAAGACCCGAATACACCAAGACCTACATACCTTTACCCGTGAAAATCTACAAAAACATATATATATATATATATATAAAGTGGCTGCATGAACCATCCAAAGCCAATGGGAGTAAGGTAGCATATTAATTAAATAAATAAACAAGGCTGTTTGGCAGAATGCATGTTGCATGAGCCTGTTATTGAATATAATGGCATACCAGAACTATAATTCCAGTTTTCTTTCTCTGTCCACAATACATACTTATCAATCCCCCACAAATGAAGGGTGAAAAAATATCAGTGAAAGTTCTGTGATCCATCTTAGGGTAATGACTAAAACATTGGAAGAGCTACAGAATTTGATGTTGAAATCTGTGTACATTTACAGAGCAAGGTGCTCAATCCCAGCTATATAATTTAAATGAACGCTGGGGGAAAGAACCATGATTGATTTCTTGACATTTAATATATTGTCAACTGCTGACAGCAGTCACTTGAAAATTGCAGGTGTAAGGGAAACCAAGATGTTTTCAT
This sequence comes from Naja naja, assembly GCA_009733165.1. Lineage (NCBI taxonomy): Eukaryota > Metazoa > Chordata > Lepidosauria > Squamata > Elapidae > Naja > Naja naja. The sequence continues at coordinate 141,177,587 of CM019150.1, forward strand.
TGGGTGTGTTTTGAGACTACAGAAAAATGTTGTGTTATGTGCTGGTTAAAACAAAACAATATGAAAGATCAAAGAGCCAATCAGTGATGCTGTCAAGCCAATAGAAAGACAGTCAGATTGATAGATAGAATTTCTAAGCAGGTTAATGCATTTGTAGTGATTTCCATGTAAAATAGTGAAATTGGCCAAGATGCTGCCACACAGCCAGAGCTTTTCTTTACTACACTCTAAAATTTATCTGGATCTCATATATTTCTGATCAATATGTGAGAAACTTGCATGGAGAGGGTGATGAGTATAGAGATTATAAAAAATGGTCTTGAAGGATAGTGGGAAGATGCATTACCAAAGCAGTGATTAAATACATGCTACTGAAGCCCATTCCAAGAATCTAACTAGAAAAGTTAATTAGGGCCTCTCCCTAATTCACCTGAAAATAGAGTGATGGAGGTGGGAAGCACATTCAGACATGCAAGTTACTGTTATTGTAGTTGCTGTAATAATAAATATAGTTTTAGACCAATATAGAGTTGGTTTCTTGGTGTGGTCTAACCATAGGGCTGATAGTGTCTGTGGTATCTTATAGAGGGCTGAAGAAATTGATAACAGATACATAGAAGGAGATCAGTACACAAAAGCCGTGCCAGTAGACCCTGGTAATTCATCAAGTACATGGAAAATTTTAAATTATTCCAGATTGGCTGACAGTTGAATGTTTCTTGTTGATGTAATCACGGGCTCTGCTAAGAATTTTAACTGTTGCTGAAAAACACAACTGAGCCATGCAATTTGTATTCTAAGAGTAACACAAGTACTAGGGGGAATATTCTCATAATGAGTGTTCGGTCATAACTCAACTTTTGAAAGTTCTAATCTTCTCAGATCATAATTAATATTGTGACTTATATTATTGATTTAAAAAAACCAAAATGTGAAATGCATCTTTTTAAAATTCTGATAACAATTCTTTCTTGGCAGTCATTGGGATTTGTGTATGCAAATGATCTCATTCTCCTTTAAAAACTAAATTTATGGATAGAACTCATTATTTTTTAAATTAAAAGCCTCTTCCATTGTAGTTCTTGTGTTTCAAAGTCTTTTGCCACAATCTCCCCCACCCCCTGTTTTTCTAGATTCTGAGAATAGCCAACAGCAGGAGCTTGCAAGGAACTAAAGTGTTCCACTGGCAATGGTGATAGCAGAAAATGTTTTCTGGAGCAGGGGTCTCCAACATCGGCAACTTTAAGACTTGTGCACTTCAACTCCCGCTGTGTGATGAATCATAATAATGATAATACTGGATATGTTTTTATTCCATTTCACTCTATATTTTTAGAAGTGCTAACTTCTCAAATCATGAAAATAATCTGTTCCTGCAAGTTAATACTACGGAAACACCATTATATGGTGAAAGAAATTTGAATAGAGGTTTGTAGATAAATTATCATGATCTTCAATGTGTTTTACATATCTGGGGAGGGAGAGCTCTATGATTTTACCTGAAACATTCCAAAGACTCCTGACCAATAAATGTGTTCATGTCATCTATATTAATGACTGAAGTTCAGATAATTATGCAGTGAAGTGTGGCAGTAGTTTATTATCACCTGGAGTTGAGAGAAGAGAAGGACATCAGCATATAATTGTTTCTATACATAACAATTAGACTGAAGGCATAATTTTACTCAAGTTGGAATTTCAGCAAGGTCACAGAAGAAGAAAACTATCTGCTGAATTGTCCATGCGTCCTTTAGCCCAGGATTACTTTTTTTAAAAAAGTTGAAACTGATAAATTCTTATTATGAAATTTGATGGCTGTAGAGATCACAGTGGAATAAGAAAGATTACAGAGTAGGCAAAAGATGGCATTTCTGATAATTCAGGGCACCTCAATGAAAAATCTACAATACAAATAAAAAAGAATTAAACATTTATTCCAATGACCATCACTAAATTAATATCTGAGATTTACCAATTATTTAGCAGTAATCCTTGCTGCCACTAAGAATTTGTTTCTCCGCCCCCAGCTCTATGGAAACTGCCCCATCTTTTAGGAAACTAAGCTTTCTTTGGTCCAAAAAAGTGTTCCATATGTGCAAAAATGTACTCAATTCCTATTTGTTGAAATGGCAAAATGTGCAATATCAAATAATGCATCAATAATGACTAAATGCTTGATTGAACATTTGCTGTTTAATGATACTTTCTCTAATGCATGTGAGTGTGTGAACGCTTCATCTGTTCTCTTTATCCTGGCATTATCGTCCAGAGAAAAATAGATAACTGGCAGTGAGACAATTTGCATTCCCAGAGTTGGTTGCTGAATATTTTTTTTTTAAAAGCATGTGGGCCTTTCCACTTATAACTGGGAGGTTAATCAACATGGTCTTCCAACTGCCTTTTATATAGTCTAAGATTAGTTGTATTGCTTCATTCTAGGCAGAAACAGGCAACTCATCCCTCTGCTCTTTCTAAGAATCTGTCCTAGCTTTGCTAAGATAGGATTGTGCAGGGAGTGGGGATACTTGAGAGATTGGAACTTTCTAGAACTTTACAATTGTGATACATATAAGAATGTAGTCAGATCATACAAAAGGTCATCTAGGTTTTCAACCCTTTCCTGCAGGGACCAATATGAAGTTCATAACCAGAACCCAATTCAATGGAATATCTCTATTTCAATTTCTTCTGCATTCCATGTTATGACATAATTGATTGCAGCTGAAATTATCAAATTATGCTTAAAGCTACATGCATTGAGAAAAAAAACATGAGATAAATGTTACCTGACTTCAAAAGTAAACTCTTCTGAGGATTCATTTTCAGATAAGATGGTATCAGATTTGTGGTGAATAATATACTTGATCGTAACATGGGCTACCTACAAATCTATTTTACCTAAATGAGTTTTTCATTCAGATGCCTTCAGACCTGAATTATTAATGCAGATTCTGCTTAAACATCCAGCAAAATAATCCAGTGTCAATTGACAAGTTCCACCAGAATCAACTCTATGGCATCATTTAATGGTAATGAAAGTAGCTCACTAATAACATCTATTCTCTGCTCAATTTGCATATAAGAAGATGGGGGGAAAGGTGGGTGTGTAGTTATGGACAAACTGCTTTTATTTACACATACACATATGTAGACAGACACACATAAACACACATACTAAAAGTGATTGATACATGTGACTCTGTCATGGATTGTGTGACTATACTCAATTTTCAACAGTCTATCAAGCCAGTATTTGGAAAGTGAGATGATTGCTTTGAAGAAGGCATGAATATATGAGTTTCCATTTATCAACATTTAAATTATTGTTAAGTCAAATTTTACCATAAAAGGAGAAAAATGATTGTCTGTATAATGCAGTTATGAATGTTGAAGGTTGGTAGTTTTGTTGTGTGTATGTATGTTTTTTTTACTTTTCTGTTTAGATTACTTATCGATCTGAATAAATGAGATGAGAATGATGCATTCAGTACATAAATATACTATGGATGATTACTCTGACCTTCCCAAATTGATTTTTTTATTGCTAGCTAGCCAAGTCAAATACAGAGAAGGAAGGGAACAGATTTAGTCACTGGACTCTTAATTTTTAAACAACCCTATAAGCAACAGCCTCCTAAAATGGAAATGTTAATAGCTTCAATTAAAGCTCCTAGCACAGCTGATCAATACATGACCTTCCATGTAACTCTTCCCCATAACCACTGGAGTTTAATATACATGAAATAAAGCTCAGAAAGATTCAGGAGGTATGACTTAAAAGCTACTGGGATATGGAGGCTCAATATACTGTAGTAGCAATAATGTACTGTATGACATTGTTTGTGTTTGGAATTGTACTACATAAGTAAGTGGTTGCAATGCTGGATATATATCTGTAATAGCAGATATGATGCAAGTTAATAGTAATGCTTCTTTTAAGTCAAAACTACCACACATGTGTTGTCATGTGAAAAGAACTCTACAAGAGTTAGTGGCTTCAGACATGACTTCCTCTTGGCTATTCATGTGTCAGTGCAGAAATCCAAATATTTTGCTTTGTGTTAGCTAGCTGATAAGAGAACATGAATGTAGAGGGGTTTTTGTTTTGTTTTTCATAGGAAAATGTTCCTGTAGGAACAAGAAGGCATTCAAGATGGACTCTTAATTAGCATAGGAACTTTGGGAAAGAACTACTTTCCCAAAGAATTGGAATAAAGGGTCATGTATAAAGCCAACTAAATGGATCTATTTATTTATTTATTGGAATTTGTCAAACAAAAACAAGAATAAGAGAATAAAAATACAATGACAGGGACGATAGGCACTTTAGTGCCCTTGTGCAAGCCCCCTACTGACCACTTAAGTATGAAGTATCTAAACAGATTTGGTTGCTGAAGATTGGCAGTTGTTTTTTTAAAAAAGTGCATGGGAAGCCTGGATACCTGCTATAGCAATAACTAGGCAGTGTTGAAGCTTTATTCTGGCATGGTGGCATGATGGAATGGAGAAAGAGATTCACATTCAGAGATATGTCCAAGATGAAGAAGCATACATGCCATGGGAGATTGGAAGATGATCCCTTTACAGATGATTTCTCAGGGATTGCAAAAACATCCAGGGAAATAAAAACAACCATCACTGAAATAGCCCAAGAACATAATAGGTACAAGAAACCAATTGAATTGGCCAGGTGGATATCAGAAGCTACAACAGAAACTGAAGAAAAGAGGAGGAAAGCAAAAGCTATTGGTGTCAGGGAAGAACTGTGAAGACTAAATGTAAAATTCCAGAGAATTTTATTCTGGGCTGAACAATGTAAGAAACAGGAGGAAGCAGCCATGAGAGTTCAGATAAGAGAGTGTTTCACTTATGTGAAGAAGACCAGAAACCCCTTTTTGGCAAGAAAGACTATGGTCAGAAATTACATGACCAACAAGCTGTCATAGAAAGATGGCAGGAATAGAAATGAAAAACAAGGCCAAACCATTAAGAGGAGATGCTAACCTACCAGAAATGGAACAAAATCTCCTGGAGGAGGAAGTAGTATGAGAACTCAACCACTTGCCTAACTGAAAAGCCCCAGTAGTTGATGGAATCCTTGCAGAGTTGCTGAGACTACTGTCAACAGAAGTACCAATAGCACTTTGCCAAAGTGTACAGAAGTCTAGTCAGTGGCCAAAAGAATGGAAAAGATCAATATTTATCCCAATACCAAAGAAAGGTGATATGAAAGACTGTTTCAAATACATAGCCTTGATACTACACATGAGCAAAATTGTCTTGAAGATAATCCAGCAATATTTGAATCCAAATGCCAACACAGAGCTGCCTAATGTACAAGCAGGAAAAAAAAGGAAGAGGAACATGTGATCATATCATCCAACCTACATTAGATGATGGAAAAGCAAAGGAATACCAAAAAGACCTCTACATGTGCTTCATTGATTACAGAAAAGCCTTTAATTGTGTTCACCATGACAACGGCTTCAAAGAACTGGGAATATCACCACACAACATCCTCATTCAGTCATTATAATCTGATCAGGAAGCCACTGTAAGAATGGAATATGACATAAATTGGCTCAGATTTTGAAAAGGCAAGGTTTCATCTTGTCACCTATACTATTCAACATGAATACGGAAATAGTTATGAGAAATGCACATTTGGAAGAATCTACCATTAGGGTTAAAATTTATGATAGGAATATCAACAAGCTACAACATGCTGATGATACAACATTGCTAGTAGAAAGCAAGTTGGATCTGGGATGGCTAATCAAAGATGAAAGTGAAAAATTTAGACTGCACCTTAACATCAAGAAAACAAAGATAATGACAACTGCAGAAAACACACAGGTAGATTGACAATGAGATCATTGAAACAGTAAAGGAATTCATCTTCCTGGGTTTTAAAATTGACCAAAATGGTGACTACAGCCCTGAGATCAAAAGGCATATAGTACTTGGAAGAATTGTGATATCTGGCATGAATAACATCTGGAAGAGTAAAGACATCAGCTTCTCAGCCAAATGCAGGTTAGTTAACACAATAATTTCCCCAATTGCTACTTATGGCTACGAAACCTGGAATCTGGAAACAGAAGACAGGAGAAAGGTGGACACCTTTGAAGTATGGTGCTGGAAGTGACTATTATTCATAACAAACAAAGAAGTCCAAGACTGAACCACACCAAGGTTTGACCAAGTTTGCCAAACACAAGCTGTCATGATTTTGGTCATATCATGAGAACTGATTTACTTGAAAAAAATGGGAGTGATCAGCAGAAAAAGGCAAGAGGCTACCCTAGTACCCAATGGCTGGGCACTATACAGGATGACACCTAGATGACACTATAAAGGATGACACCTAGATAACCATGGTGGATCTGAAAGAATGGTTGGATACGACTGAATGGCTGATATTGACAACATTCAACTAAGAATATATCTTGCAAACATATACATACTTGGATAAGTTTTAGGTTGCTATTCAGTCATTTTGGGGGGGGATCCACTTACTATGTATTTTAATTCGCATATAGAAATTTCAATCTCATCTTGGTTTCTTAGCTATAATAAAAACCATGGCAAAGCAGGAAAGCTCAGGTTTAGCTTGGCAAGCTGTAAATAGTCTTGCAGAGAAGTGTATTTGAAATTGAAATTGGATGCTGCTTGTCTAAGAAAATCCATTATGTGTTTTTTTCACTGATGTTTATGTTAAGTTCGCATAGAGAGGCAGGACGCGGAGTGCTTCAGCTCAAAGTTTATTGTGACTTCAGCTCAGAATGGACCTGAATGGCTCAGCCGGCAGCTATTTATAGCCGGCTGCCGCAGCTGCCAGCCAATCAGAGTGCAGGGTTTTCCCGCACTTTTACAACCAATGAATTCAAACACTTTACAACAATAACCAGTCATTTTAAACTCTGCATACATAGCACCCCTCCCCACTAGGTTTGGTCCATACTCAAACCCCATCTATCTAATATATTCTTGTAGATAGGTGGGGCTCTTACAGGTACGTTGAGACCTGCGTGGTCCAGGTGTTTTAGGAATCTCACCTTGTGAGGAAGGAAATGTATCTGCCAACATTCGCTTATTAGGATTTCTTGTACTAGTAGAACCTGTTTGGTTACTACAACCTGGTCTCTCCTCCCAATCCATCTCCAACCCAGTGTCACCCCCTAAATCTGGTAGTGATGTGCAATCCTCTATTTGTAAAAATGGTTGTTGGCACCCTGACAGGTTTTGGGATGGTTCCTGTTGTGTTAGCTCGTTACACATGGGGTTGATTCTCACTTGCTGATTACCTTCATTATCTCCCCCTACCCCCTAGAAGAGGTTGAGGGCATGGGATCCAGAGAGGAGCAAGGGCAATGCTCCAAAGGCAGTCTGGACCGTAACTGGTCTATGTGCCTACTCCACAAGACACCATCCTCAGTTTGAACCCTGTAAGACCTGGGGCCTGTAACCTGGGTTATCTCAGCAGGAATCCATAATGGGTCACCCACAAGGTTTTTAGCATACACTTAATCACCCACAGTGAAGGTGCACGTTTTGCTGGTGGAATCTAGAGGTGCATTGGGGGCGTAAGTGGGGTGAAGGCGGTCCAGGGTAGACCTGAGTTTTCTACCCATCTGTCAAGGCCTTCCTTCAATGAATACCTTGACATGCACTTTCCTGCTATTTAAAGAGGATGAATGACCAATAGTTACTGTTTGATGAGTTTCATTCCTTCCATTTGCTTCTGTGTTGCGCCCCATTTTCTGACTGGTGTTGTTTGGCTTGACTTCTCTGTCTTTGTTGTTTGTAGCAAACTTCCTTCTGTTTGGTGGAGTTCTGGATGATTTGCAGACTCTTGCAATGTGCCCTCTTTTTTCACATCGGAGGCAAATGGTGTCCAGGAACTTGCATTCAGTGCGGGGGTGGTTTCCCCCACAACCTGTGCAGTGGAAATCATGCCTCTTCCTTCTCAGGTCATTTCTTTTCCACTCCATTCTGAGTCTGTTGATTTCTTCTTCTTCTCCACTGCATTCTGACTCAGATTCAAGTTCATCAAAATGAGTTGTAGTGGTCTTTTCCCCATCAGAATGGCCCGTAGTCTTGTTCATCTTTCTCATGGCTGCTGCTGATGATTTGGTGGCTTCTGCTGAAGATGCTTCCTCTATGGCTTCTTTCAGCGTGATCTTAGGTTTCATCAGTAATTTGCTCTGTAAAACCTTGTCTTTAAGGCCCAAAACAAAACGATCGCGCATGGCCTCCTCTAAGCTGCTGAATTCACACGCACCCCCAATGTCTCTTAAACTTGCCACGAAATCATTTATGCTTTCGTCTTCCCCCTGATCGCGGCGGTAAAACTTGTGTCCCTTAATGAGGCACGATACTTGGGGTGCATAGTGTGCCCTTAAAAACCTCTCTAGATCAGGCCATGCCATTACCTTCACATCTGCTGCGCCTGCTAATGCCTTTGCCATCTTGAAAACTGCCGGACCGCAATATGTGAGAAAAACTGCCCTCTTCCGCTGCTCAGAAATGGTGGCCAGATCGCTTCCTTCCAAATACATCTGAAACCGATCTGCATACGACTCCCAGTCTTCATTCTTCGGGTCGAATGGGGCTGTGGGGGTGTTCAGCGCAGCCATCTCACTCTTCTCTGTTCTGCATTGCTTCTCTTCAGGGACATCCCACCTTCATCGCCAGTGTTAAGTTTGCATAGAGAGGCAGGACGCGGAGTGCTTCAGCTCAAAGTTTATTGTGACTTCAGCTCAGAACGGACCCGAATGGCTCAGCCGTGGCAGCTATTTATAGCCGGCTGCCACGGCTGCCAGCCAATCAAAGTGCAGGGTTTTCCAGCACTTTTACAACCAATGAATTCAAACACTTTACAACAATAACCAGTCATTTTAAACTCTGCATACATAACAGTTTAGATCAAATCCTAGGGATCTAAATGAGGCTTCAGTCACAGGATGCAATTGTTATCCTAAGGAAACAATTGTATCCTCCTGCAGGAATCCATCTTACTGAACATCTCCTTTATGTATATTTGCCAATTTGTAGTTAACAATTGCATGACAGTGATCTCTGGCTTGGAGCTGATAATAAAACTAGCCATTATGCTTCATTTCCAGAGTTAATTTCTTATTAGACATTGTGAATGACCTGGTACAGGTATACACCTATAGCAAGAATTAGCATGGTTATGACAACTAAAGCTTTCTCAGAAGCAATCAAATTAGCAGACGATAAGCAACAGCAATTACAAAGCTAGTTAAACTTTTTTAAACACCTTTGTTTTTAAAACAAAGAATTTAAGTAGAAATCACAAGCAGGCCATTGCTACATAAAACAAACTGGAATACATCTAATTAACATAAGCATCTACATTCTGTATTCTTATGGCCTGGGGACATGGATCTCAGTGCTTTGGTTGGAAATGTGCAGTATTCAAAGCTTCTAGAAAAAGTAAGGAGAGATACCTACAGAATATCCTTAAGAACTGAACATCTCTAATTGTTTTTGAGTCAATGAATGTTTTGTGACTGGCAAATACAGCTATAATCATAATCCTTTCCTTTCCTCACAGAGCAGTCATTTTCTGAGCAAGCTTGCAACATACTTCCTTACTTCTAAATATGTCTATTGGTTAAGAATAGAGTAGAGTAGAGTAGAGTAGAGTAGAATAGAATAGAGTAGAATAGAATAGAATAGAATAGAATAGAATAGAATAGAATAGAATAGATCCTGGTTTTCTGCGACAGGCAATGAAATACAACTAGGGATCTTACTAAAAGTAGCTTCTTGAGAGTGGCATTATTAGCAAGTCCTTTTCTAAGAACATCATGAGTTGTGATTTCTCTACCATAAGTAGAGAGACAATGTAGTCTTCGCATTTGTTGTAAAAGCTTCCATATTTTTAAAAAATTGTGTGTGTGGAGACTTCACAAGGTGCAGTGAATTTGGAAGTTTCTATGGGGAAGGGGTCTGGAAAAAAGAACTGACCTGTCTTACCACAAAGTGTTGTATGAAAAAGGTTAACAAAAGAAATGCGACAAACGTGTGACATCTTAAAGGTTAGCTAACAAAGTTATTGCAAACCTTTTGAGGATCACAGCCCAGTTCATCAAACATAGATTTAATACATGAAAGCTGGTGTGATAATAAATATTTTAGTGGCTAAGTTGCCACAAGCCTTTTTTGTGGTACTTTTTTTTTTTACAAAAGCCTAACATCATTATCCCTCTGGAAACCATATAAATATATTTTCCAATTAGTAGCTGATAAGGATGTGTGAAATTTCCCTGAGGAATTTAGCTGATCTCCTAATAACACCTTTAAGCAGCTTTCCGAATTCTTCAGATGATGCATCTAAAGAGAAATTTCTCTTTCCTCTCACATTCTGCAAAATGTTGTAGCATTATGTAGGGGCTGAAGAAATTTCTTTGGGAGTTCCAGAAGAGGAATCAAATGAGTTAATTTAATTACAAATGGCTGACACACATAGTTGAAGGATTGTCTTCACCTGATGAGTAGAGGTCAGTTGTCTACTAAGTGAAAGCCTAAAAGAGTTATTTGCAGCTTCTGGATGCTTCAGAACCTCATTTCCCAGCTACTCTAGCCTTTTTGATAAGCATGAAGACTGCTAGACATTTCAGTGAATGTTAAATGCTCTCATGAAAGATATTTCATTCTGAAATAGGGCTGGAATAACCTTCTTCCACCTTCATAGCTTCAGCTTTTTGACTATGACAGGGTGTCAAGCTCATGATGACATGTCATCACACAACGTATCACGTTTCCCCCCTTTGCTAAACCAGGGGTGGGAGTGGCCAGCACATGATGCATCCAGCCCATGGGCCGCAAGTTTGACACCCCTGGACTATGAATACAGAGGGTGTGTTTTCAGTATTTTCCTTGAAAAACAGAATATAAGTGGGACAGTTTTGGAGAGTGGAGGTTGTGCTAATAAAAAATTTGGTTTAAAGTTGCAATTCTTCTTTGCTTTAACATAAGCTTATTTCCAACTCTGCTTCACATGCAGAGATCCATGATCCTGATTTCCTTCAATTTGCTCAATAAAAGCTGAATCAAATAAGCAAATATATTTTTCAGATGGTAGTCTGAGATTTTCTGTCTCTCCATGCCTCTACCCTGTTTTGCTAAGTGTTAGGCCAGTGATCAAGTGTCCAAGCAGCTGTTTCTTTTGGATCCAGAGACAATGAACATCTAGTAAATAAGGGGATTTTAATCTTTGTTGTTAGCTTAAGCAAACAAATTTAAAAGCCTAACATAAAAAGGGTACACACCAAGCAAGAAAATATCCACATATTTTACAAGCTCCCATCAGCTTCTTAATAATGACAACAGTTGTACCCTAAAGTAGGGTGTTAAATTGGTGGCCTGTGGGCCAAATGCATCAAGTGCAGGCCATGTCCACCACAGCTCCATAAAGGCAAAAAACATTGTGATATGTCATGTGACATCATGTGACGTGATCGAGTTTGACACCTGTGCCTTAAAGTGATGAGTGTTCCACAGTACCCAGTACTAGGTTATATGCAAAACTGCCACCACATAACAACCAGGGTTAGGATTCAACCAATGTTAACAACCGGTTCAGTGAGCGCACACCTTGCGCGCACATGCAGCATTTGAAACTCACCTTCTGCTGCAAGCCTCTGTGTGTAAAACAGCTGATGCACAGAAATCCACTGTGTTTCATGAATCAGCTGAGCTGGAAAACTCAGAAATAAAGCTCAGACTAGAGCTGGAGCGGGCAGGAGGGCCCAACAGCTGATCATCGAAGCAAACCGGTTTGCTCACAGCTGATCTTTGGAGAGACCGGTTCTCCTGAACCAGGCTAAACCGGTATAATCCCACCCCTAAAAACAACCTCAAGGGTTTTTTAATCAAAACCTGGACTTCCTCACTCTGCTATGGTCAGGAGACTGCAAACTCTGATCTTGACTCTGAGATGGGAATCAAAAGCCTGAGCTTTTCATAGCAAGAAAAGCTTTGAAGCTACATGAAGTTTCCCCTCTTCTTTATTCAGTGAACAGGAGTAAAATACCAAACAGGCTATTTCAGAGTGAGCTTTACATTTCTACTTTTTCTTAATCTGAAGGAGAAATCAAAGTCTGGCATTAAACTGCTAGAAATAACAATGGTCTTCTCCTTTGCTGTTATACTCCTTCCCTAAAAGTAGATATTTTGCAAAACAATTCATAATCATATTTTACTTGCATCTTACTGTCCCTGCCCTATAATTATCCACCGGAACTGCATTGTGGGAATTCAAAAATTATAGCTATTTTTAATAACAGTAAAAAAACAATAAAGAAGATCAACATCTCAGGAAAACAAAAGAACTTAGTAAACAGTATAAGAATGCTCCTATTTTCCTATAACTAGACTCATTTTTTCCTCTAACAAAAGGTTTGAGATTCTGATTTTTTTATTATTATTATATTTATTTATTTTTATAATGCAAAGCATGATGTATTGTTTCCAGGCAGATTTCACTGCAGTAATGCCTATTTAATATGATTAAAATATTGGTATTCGGTTGTTTAAAAACAGAACATATTAAATCTACATGAGATAATATTCTCCATCCTTTGCCAAAAAGATAATAATTGCATGCCATTTTTGTTTTCTAACTTTTGTTGATTTTAAGACTGTTTTTGACCTATTACCAAGGGAGAGAAAATGGGGCAGTCTGAGGCAAAACTATTGATAAAGGACTGTGCCAACTTATTCAGTTACTGTATTCAAATACCTCCTTGAGAATTAGATGTACTTTTTGCGGACATTTATCTACATCCTTTCCAATTTATAGAGGTGGAAGCCAAGGTTGCATTTTCCTCTATTTTCTAATATATATTCAAAGTAATCCAAGTGCTTGCTGTTTCAGCCCATCACCCAGTGTAATGGAAGATGTGAAAATGACCTTAAGAATGAGGGGAAATATATATTGTCTATATGTCAGCTGTCCCAGGTAAACCAAACACGAAATAGGACTAGATAAACTAATTCTAGTTTACTGCAAATATACTACACTATTAGTTAAATAATGAACTTCTTACAATGCTATTTTTGTTCTATTTTATATATGTTTGTAATTTTTAGATCCTTTTATACATTGCTTTTCTGCTTATATGTAGGTATGTAACAGTTCTAATGTTAGGTATTTTATTGCATCTGGCCTTAGAGCTATAATAAACTGACCAAATAGTGAAAATAAAATATAAAAGAAAAAGAGAAAAAAACCTATCAATATTAATTGCCATTTAGAATTTCTAAATTTCTAAAGAGTAAGATTGCTTAAATTTTCATCCAAAGTTGAATAAAAGATAAAAAAGAAAGTACCACTGCACTTCACATCAAAGCATTGGTTATATAGGAATAATTTCAGTCTTGAATTAATTAGTTAATATCAAGAGCCCCATTGCAGTGTTTGGATCAAGAATTTTCAGAAGGTACTATCCCATTAGAACATGTTTCTCAGACATAGCAAGTTAAGACATATGGCCTTCAATTCCCAGAAACACTACCATTGATTAAATACACCTGAATCTCAAAATGTAGAATGAAAAAGGCACAATGAAAGCTTTAGAAGAGCACTATATTTAAATGTTTCCCTGCCGAAACATAGTTTTTGTCCAAGTGCAGGACACTTTTTCCCTTATGAAATAACACTGCAAAAGTTATCTAGGATTGGAAGAAAACTTCCACTTAATCACAAAGACATCCACAATTTACAAGTGTGTGGCATTTATAATGCATAATAAGTCCCAGAGTCCTTGAATATGCCTTGAGTACTGAATCTTATTATATAGGCAATGCAATTACAATAGATTTGGAAATCACCTTTTTCAGTGTGAGAGGAAAATGAAGTGTTTTCTTTTTGTGTGTCCTGTTTCCCTATGTTTGTTTGTTTGTTTTTCCTTTTCTGGACAACACAACTACTATACTGAATAGTGAACCCGGGCAGGGAGAAAGAAACTGTAAAAACAGACTGGAGAGGAAAAAATAAATAAAGGAAGGCTGTCTTCAAAAAGTTTTGAAGAAAAGTTGTAAAGTAACTAGCAATCTGGACTACAGAGATTAAAAACTGTTGGCAGGATAACTTAAGGAAAAAATACCGAATAACACTTGAGAACAATACTTCGAAGCAACAAAGCGAGAGCAATTTAGCTAAAGTGTTAAGTATCTGAGTGACTGCAATCCATGCTGTGTAGCAAAACCTGGGAGCAAATTAGAGAGTGCCAACAAGATAAACGGGTACTTATTATCTAGGGTGATTATTCCAAGTATTCTTAGCTTGGTAGGGGAACCAATTATTCTTTTTAAAAACATGCTGGTAGTATGGATCTTGAGGTAGTAAAAAAAAAATTAGCCAATTATGGCATGCAATTCTCCTTCCTCTTGAAACAGCTGCAGTGGCCAGCTCTGTTCTTGGTGCTACAATTCAATGGAAATGGCAGCATGACAGCACATCCTGCAGTATATCAGCAATCATTTCATCATCTCTTCCACATGATGAAGTTTTTTTGGCAGTGGACTATATTGCCTTCCCTCCTTTGGTACAATACAAGGGAGTTTAATGGCTCCTCACCTTCTACCAACCTTTCCTGGTTCTCAGCCATCTATCCTTTTCTAAAGAATTTGATGCAGCTGTCTGATATTTATTTGGACATCCTAAATATTTTCCTCTTGGGGAGTTTTAATATGGCATCTTAGATAGGCTGCAAATGCTGTTACAGTCATAAAAGGGAAATTATAGAGCCAACTTTTTAAATAGTAAAGTTTAATTTATTTTGGCTTATATGCCAATTTTTTTGAATGAAGAAAGTAGTTTTAGCTTTTCTTTTATGTAATCACCCCATTTTTTTTGAAAGCTGCTAACTCAACCTTAACCCAGGCTTGTCAGATATGTACATTTTATCTTCCATATTTTTTAGCAATAATCATAGTGGCCTAATAAAAAAAGGGTTCGATTTGAAGTACACGTATCAGAAATCCAGACTGGAGATTGTTATATTAGATAGTTGCTCAAGTATTTGTGCTGTATTGGGTTATGGCCAGTTGAGTGGATGGTTTCTTTTTTGAGGTGTTTGTGTGTTACAATTCAAGAACAAGAAGTTGGACAATATATCAATCATTTTTATTTATGACTAAAGGTTCAAAAGTGAGTCAATATAAAATAAAGGAATCTCTAATGTTAAAGTGTGGACAATGTGAACTTTTTTTTTAATTCACATTTATATGCCACCCTTCTCCGGAGACTCAGGGTGGCTTACAATCTTTGGAGCACAACCCAATGCACTCAGCAATAGCCTTCATTCCATTGTATATGCCTGCTTATTACAAGGGCTTTTGCTCCCCCCCAGCAGCATTTTTACAAAGTCAGCTTATTGCCCCCAACAATCTTGGGTCCTCAATTTACCTACCCCGAGAGGATGGAAGGCTGAGTCAACCTTGAGCCTGGTGGGATTCGAGCCTGCACCAATTGCAGGCAGCTGGAACTAAGAGCTAGGTGTTTAACAGCCTGCACCACCAAGGCTTTTAATTGCGTCAGAATGTCTTTATCCAAAAACAAATGTCTATACAATATTAAAACTTTCAATAGCAAAATTGCAAAATAAATAATTCTTAAAATGGGCCTTTAACACATGAAAGCATCTTATTGTGATAAGTGATTCTTATGCAAGAAAATATTAATGATTCCATTCCAGTGGATAAAACTGCACACTGCATCTTAAAATAGAAAGAATTGTAATTGTTATTTGCTTATAGCCTGCCAACTGTTGCTAGCAGATGGAGATCACTTTTGCAAACTTTAACTTCTGTGGAAGAAAGAAAAATACCAGGATAGAAAATACTACAAGATTTCAAAGTATATAATAGTGATTGTGAAATTGTTCTGGAGAACTTAGGGCTCTTTTGGAAATTATCATGGATTTCTCAAAGAAAAGATCATAACAGGCAACCAAATATTGCAAAAGGTATCTTCTTTATCATTAAAAACATTTATTTTCAATTTTTTTAAAAAAGGTATTATGTCAATTATGTTCCTAAAAGTTTGTTCTTAGTGTTCTCCACTGAAAGGTCATAGCAATTCCAACATGTGCATTACATTGTCTTCTACTATTTTTCAATAATTTTAGTTCCTGGTTTTGTGACACATAAATTATCACACCGCTCCATAAAAAAATAAAAATGAGAATCATATAATTAAAATTATAATTTTCCTAGGTAATTAATGTAATGTGACAAATTTACATTGATCATTAGCTGGATGTACACACAAAAGTTTTTAAATTCATTTCTCACCATTCTCCCATCTTCTTGCAAGGATTCTAGTGACAGCTGACTGAACATGAATCTTTGCTTTATTTTCAAAACTGGAATAGAAAATCCAGATGATCCTGAACTACTGCTCCCAATAACTGGATATATTTATTGGACTCATGGGTTTTCAATTGGAGTAGAACAGATTTTGTATCATATCCAGGTATTTAAAATAATGAATATTAAAAATGGACAAGCCAAAGGCAAAGTAGGGCTACAGGAAGAAAATCCATCACAGGACATTTTGCAAATTAATTTTGCAAAGTGTTTCTCCCTTTATTTTTGTGAAAGGAAAGGAAAAGATTTTCATGCTCAGATAATAATTTACCTCCTACCTGATATCAACCACATGGATTTCTGAAAACACAAGACTGCAGAGCAAGAAAATAGAAAACAGAAGTGTCCTCCCATATAAGCCTAAGATAAGACAAGCCTTTAAGAAGTTACCTACCATAGAACATTTCTCAAGTTCTCAGTAGCATCCAGTAAGGTATTTTCTTTCCTTGTATTTTGGAAAGAAAGGAGGGACAAAAATTTTGTCCTGATGCTACAGTTTGTAATTTGCTTCCTGAGTAGCAAAAACAAACAAACAAACAAACAAACAAGCAAAGGAAACATTTGATGCAAATCTATTCAAAAGACCTTGACTGCATCTAAGTGGCAGGCTGTGTATTGACTTTTTCTGTGTGTCCACTTCTCTGAGATATTTAAAGAAGGTGAGTTTATTAAGTTAGCTAATTAAATGGGGAACAAATGACAAAATGACTTGTTTGACCAGAAAAAATGGCTTGAGGCCAAATGGCTTCTGTCCTATAATGCATTTGATATAAATCCACTGACTATGACTTACCCTGAGATTATGAATTTTCCTTGACCATCCTCATTAATCACAGTCAATTTATTCTTTTTGAAAAAGATTTCTCCTCCTTTCCATACCTTATATTTTAACCAAACAAGTGGAAAAGACAAGAAGGCTGGTAACAAGGCTATTTTGGTTGTTTGTTTTGCTTTTGCACAATTTGTGATAATCATCAAGCCTAGATTTTAGAAGAGTTACTCATAATATTTATTCTGCTATTTTATTTATTACAGTTCTATAACACTAACCATTCTAACATCTTAACATGTGCCCTGCCTGTTCATTGTAGATCATGAGCTTCCTTTTGTTGATGGCTTTGTAAGGACACCATATTACATATTGACCCAGAGGCTTTGAGATAGCAAAATTACACTAGAGAAATTCAGGACTTCACACTCAGAATTTGGAATCAGAAATCCTGATTATAGAAGCATAAAATAAGGAACTTTGAAATTATACTGGGAGAACTGTCTTAAAGATTTGTGGGGTCTTTGAAGTTCTCTGAGTTTGCTTGTTTTCTTGCAGATGTTTCATTAACCAACTTTATAACATCAACAGTAAAAGGAACGGAGTAGGATTAAACTTTTATGGTTTGTTCAGGTTTGTGCAGATTCATGCATGCTGGTACTAATTGCTGTTGACTGGGTCTCAGATTTGACCCCTATTATATAGGGTTTTCCATGTATTCCCCCCACACCTATTTAACATCCACATAAAGCCACTTGGTGAGACCATTCGTGATCATATGGTGAGGTATCATCAATATGCTAATGATTGCCAGTTATATATTTTTGGTCCTGATAAATTAGGCAACGCCATTAATGTCTTATCCCCTTTCCTTGAGCTGGAGAGGTCTGGATAGGGAACAAAAGGCTTCACCTGAATGCTAAATGGCTTTGGTTTTTGGGACATACTGGATCTGGGAACTTATCTTTGGTACTGTGTGAGGTTTGACCATACAGTCTCAGAATGCAACCTGGGGTTTCTCCTAAACTTTTGATCTCTTCTTGAGGAACAGGTGCTTCTCATAATAGGAAAGACTTTGCACAGCTTTGTGCTGTGTGCCAGTTGCATCCCTTCCTGGTTCATGAGGTTCTACTCATTGTCACTCATGCCCCTGGTCACCTCCAGAATGGATTATTATAATTATTGTATTGTGCTTGGCATGGACTGCCTTTAAAGAATATCTGAAGCTTCAGCACTCAAAGATGAGTTATACCTCTGTTCCATGAGATGCATTGGTTGCCAGTTTGCTTCCAGGTGGCATTCAAAGTTTTGTTTTGACATTTAAAAAACTACACAGCATAACCTGGACAGGTTATTTGACTAACTGTCTCTTCCTACAATAGATACAACTACCCTCCTATCCGGCCCAGAAAAAAAGGAATGCTGTAGATCAGGGGTTCCCAACCCCTGGGCTGCAGCCTGCTTGGAACTGGGCCATGCCAATGGCAGGCGCACATGTTTGGGCAGCTCCAGTTGTGCAAGCAGTGGGCACAAATGGAGCTTCACGTGTTTGTGGGAGTGCTTGCCGCTCACCTGGAATGATTTCTTCTTCCTCCCACCGGTCTGTAAAGCCAGAAAGGTTGGGGACCACTTTTCTAGATCCTATCTGTGAATGAGTTCTGCCTGGCAGGAGATGCGCCTTTTCTGTTGCAGCCCTCACCCTCTGGAACATCATTCCCTCTGAGATGAGATTAGCTCCAATGGTTGAAGAAGGCTAAATGATGGTTGAACTCCTGCTATCTTGGATTATGTTTTACTCCTTAAATTTCCTTTTATTTTTTATTTTCCTTGTTATTTATATCTGATTTTTTTTTAAAGGGATATCGGTTTTAATTGTTGTTTTGCTTATAAGCAGCCATTTTTGGTGACATGGATAGTCATATAAATTTGCTAAGTAAATTAATAATGTTAGAGCCTATGCCATGCCAGACAATTGCAAATCGCTTATGCAGATCCAATATTCCATGTCTGTCTGTCTGTCTGTCTATCGGTCTGTCTGTCTGTGTATGCCTGCCTGCCTGCCTGCCTGCCTGCCTGCCTACCTACCTACCTACCTACCTACCTACCTACCTACCTATCTCTCTATCATCTTATTCATCTTTTTATTATATCAATAATGGAAAAAGAAGTATTTTTCAGTAGCAGCTTTTAAGTTTACTATATATTACCCAGGCTCTCATGTGATGAACATTCATACATGTGTGATAGTGAGAAAACAACAAAGCTAAAGGAATATTAAAGTTTGAGTTGAAAATACTATCTTTGCTAAAAACAAAAATTAATTCTCATACACTTTTCAGGAATGGATATATTATTCCCTGTAGTAGCTGATAGGAAGTCATTTTCATATGGTGGAAATGTAATTTCCATACTGCCAGAAAGGCAGTGAAACAGCTGTGGCCATTTTAACCTTCTCCTTTTATCACGGGATACTGAAATACAGCATCTTATTAGTCTCTAGTTGTATCTTCAGAAGAAAGATACATTCTCATAATTCCCTTCTATAAACAAAAGCTATGAGAAATTTCTTACTTTTCTCCTGTGACACTATGTAATCACTGTTGTTAAATATTTACTGGGGATAGTGAAAACTTTCAATTTTCAATAGCAAAAATGGCAAAATTGTGAATAAGAATCCTCCAGATTACTAAACAAATTTGTAAACTGATACATGCCCTAACAATTACTGACACATGCCCTAACAATTAAAAATTCTGTGTGGAAATAGTAGACAGAGGCATCACATGACATATCATAAGTTTTCCCGCCCCTTCACTAAACCAGGCATGGGCGTGGCCAGTGTGGATGCATCCGGCCCGCAGGCCATGAATTTGACAGCCCTGATATAGAGAAAAGTGAAATACTTACCATTGTAGAAAAATAACCCAAGGAAACTGAATATTTCTTAAGATGTTGAACATTTGTGATGGATGGGCTTTCCTTATCCAAACTAGAATTACAGCATTTAAACCTAAATAATGAAGAATGCTTCCAAGTAAATATCTAAAATGGATCTATTTAAGGAGATCTAATCTGAATTATAGATGTTCCTATTTATTAGTAGTACATTTTTTTCTGAATTGTTTTATTAACACAGTCAAAAATACAGCAGGAATTTTTACATCTAACTGCCAAGAGCACATATTTCATAATTTTTATGATCTGTGTATAGTTTCCATAGGTGTAATATATAATATAGTCCAGTTATTGATAGTATGTGATAGTTAGTATGATAATTTGAATAAACTTAATGTTTCTTAACCAAATATTTATATATCACAATCTTTCAGACAAAGGTACTAAAGAAATGTTTATTTTAGTCCTACTTGAAGTTTGATTTTTAATGTTTCTTTCTAAATAATTATAAATTAAACTCTAACCCCTTGATGCATATCTAAATGTGTTTCTGTACCTCTCATAAATTATTTTTGCATCCTAGTTTTCTTTGATAATTTTTTTACATTTCTAGCAATTTTTAATTGTCCAAGTCACTGCAATGAGCATTTAGTTCTAATATTTATCAAATGATAACAAAGATATTTTTCCAGAGGAAGAGATCTAATTAAAATAATTCAGAGACGAAAGATACAATATGAAAAACAGAAAGATTATTTTTATGCATATATATTTTATTTTTAAAGAAAACATATATATTAAATCGTTTCAAAGAAGAACTTTGAATACTCAATACCCATGATCCTCCTGAGTGTTAACATGCCATCTCTGTTTCCTTCAAGAGATTAAACAGTGATTGATATTTACATACAGCTGTGTAAACAAGATTGGCAGGTGTTTGAGGTTTACAGGATCATCTATTTCAGTGAGTAACATTTGCTCAACAATTCGTTAATAATTATTCCATTTCATTTCAGAGTTAGAATATTGCTAGCATTAAGACTGACAGCATGCATCTCCATCAGTTTGGCTTAAAGGATGAGCTTGTTACATCGCATTTCCTGAAAATGTTTTAAAAGTTTTTCCTGAAGGTTGAAGGCTGACTCCATCTTGAAGGCTGACTTCATAGTTTAATCAAGCCAGTTAGCCAAAAAGCCACATCAGCTGTTGTGTGACCTACCAAGGACTACTTTTTTGGGGGAAAAAGGGGGGGCAAGATCAGGAATCATTGGAGAGGGAACAGTTTTAAGAGCTAGAATGAAGTTGCAACTTGCTGCTGGCTTCTACTGAGGCAGGAAATTGCAAGCCCAAAGGGGGGGAGAGAGGGATGGAGGGAGGGAAAGACAGAGAGAGAGGGAGGGAGAGGGAGAGAGGGAGAGGGGGAGAGGGGGAGAGAGAGAGAGAAGCACCTTTGAGACAATAATGTTTTCTTCCCTACTAACCTTTTCCTTGTACCAGTTTTGGAGAATGAGAGGTGGAATAAATTGGAAATTTATATGATTTTACCATGTCAGTTGACACTGAGGTTCATTTTATGACTCTTATTATGCTTTTATTTATTTGATTTAATCATTATGCTGTATGGTTTTCTATCATATTTTGTCTACCTGATGTGTTAGATAGAGGTAATGCTTCCTCCCTGAAAAAAGGACTTACATGTCTGTTTCGGGGATTTCTTTGATAGTTGAGTATATGATGGGCACTATGCTGAGTATGTGATGTGTAATAATAATAGGGAGAGATAAACTAATTTTGAGATTGGGGCGGGAGTGAGTGTTCATTCTTTGACTGCAGAGAAGTCAGTGCAGTCTGTTTTAATTATTGCTTCTAAATTTATTGATCCTATGAATTTAGCTTTAGAATAATAAATTATAAGGTTGGAAGGGAACTTAGAGTACAACCTCCTGCCCAAGACAGTCCTTATTCTATGTCAAATGGTTATCCAATCTTTTTTTTAAACTTCCAACATTGGAGCATCCCAAAATCCTGAGGGGCAAGCTGTTTCATTGATTAATTTTTCTCACTGTTCAGAAATTTTCGTTAGTGCCAGACTGAATCTCCCTCTTTTGTGTATTCAGTGTTTTGTGGCTTGGGGAATTTTTTTTTAATGCGAGTTGTAGGTAAAATGCATTTTTCCTTTAAGAATAGCATCATTTATAAACAATATAGTCTAAAATACAGTAATTGATGTTATTCACATGCCCATGTGCCTTCAGAGTTACCTGATGGGTGCATACAAATATTGCCAAAACTTGAACATCTGGAACTGGGGTTTCTGGCCAGGAGTCACCATAAGTGAACAACCAAAATGAGTAATTGCATAAAAGAGGGATTGCATATAGATTTCATTCCATGTATATTCTTGCATTTTTAATTCAGACTTTGTTTAGACATTATTGAGCATATATAATTTTTCAGTAGTTTTAAACCAGTTCTTCCCCTTCCACATACAAATTAAAAAGTTAATCCTGATGTTTTCTAATGTCATTGTCATCATCATCATTTTAGCCATTGTCTACACTACAGGATAAATGTCTCTTCCGCAAGAATGTTTCTGGACAGAATTAGGCAAATACATCACAACTGCATTCTTTACACTCAGATGCAAACAGCATACACATGTAATGGAGCAAATTAGAAACCTGTTGAGAATAAAAGAAAACTATAAAATGAAACATAAATTAATGAATTCAAAACAGTTTGAAATTTTGCCCATTTTTCAAATGAAACCAGAAGAGTATGGAAGAATCAGCAGAGCAGAAGAATTCTCAAACCAAGTGCAATGGGACAAGGAAAATATATTAAATCTTATTCTTTAATAGAAGAAATGTTGCTGTGAAGCTATTTATTTCTACAATTTCCTAGGAATTCTTCTGAATTTGTTCTGTTATTAGAAGGAGTCTTGTTTCCATTGTATTATCTGACTGACCACAATTTTTATTCAGCATGATTCCCATTCCCATTCCCATTTTCTTTTGTGCATTCTTATTTAATCAATACAGCACAACAATAGTCCTCAGTAACTCTATATAGGAACAGTGGGGGGGGGACTTTCTGCAATACAAACTACTAGAGAGATACACTCACCCAATACTGACTAGCCTGAGTTAACTGGACCAAGGCAACTTCCTCAACTAAATATTGAATAATGGAGGTGAGGGAAAAGAGATACAATGCAGGAAACATATTCTGTTTTTTTTCCACTATCTGTTCTTGTTCAAGAACAAGAATCTATTTTCAATTGTATTCCAAAGGAATTTCACAGTTACTCTCATGAGAACACAAAGGCTTTTTGTACTTATTTTAATATGTACTGGCCAAGAAATATATGTGAATACCTTTTCTTAAAACAAAATGATATAATCATATCTCTAATGGTTTTTGAACACTTCAGTTTCATCTCCATGGAAAAATCCCACGGATGAAGCTCGTTCCATTAAAAGTCTACAGAGATTCTCAGTCATTCAGGTCATAATTGTCCCAAAGGTGCGTTTTCAAGAGGCAACTGGAATTTCTGGTTTTTCTTTGAAGATGTTTCGCTTCTCATCCAAGAAGCTTCTTCAGCTCTGACTAGATGGTGGGAATGCAAAAGACCAGCTGTCTGCAAGGAGTATAAATCTTTCCATTCCCCACCATCCAGTCAGAACTGAAGAAGCTTCTTGGATGAGAAGCGAAATCTCTTCAAAGAAAAACAAGAAAGTCCAATTGCCTCTTGACAAAGCACCTGTGGGCCTCCCATTAGATCTTTTTTCCTCATACTAAATGGCCAATCAAGCATGAAATTAATGGAAAGATAAGGAATGGAAATCTTAGCACTGGTAGTGGTGAATCCCTAGACCTCTAACAATAAAATTAAGTCAAAAACACTTGAAAGAAGAAGTCTGAAGAAATTTACAAACATCCTGCAAAATGAAGGAAGAAAATAACTGAGAAACAGGCAGATTTCATCAAAGCATCAAAGGTAACTAGAGATGTAGGGAGGAAATAAAGTTCAGATTTGTTTAGGTTTAGAATATAAATAAATCAAATAAATAATAGGTGTGCAAATTACACTAGCTATATAGATGTCTTCTTTCAATGATGGAATTATCCTTCATAAAAGAACACATAGACACCACAAATCTATCATATTGTTCTAATTGTTTCCTACAAAAGGCACATTTTGAGATGAGTTTCACACAAAATGATAGTAACAGTGGGCAGGGCAGCCTTTGATTTATTTATTCAGTGAATAAAACATCTCCCTGACCAAATCTGATATATTCCCCTTGGAGGAACAGTAGAAGCCTCCTTTCATTCTGCAAAACAGAGAGAAGAATAGCTCATCCTGACACCTGAATGGAAACAATAGTACTTCACCAATAGGTCATCTGTAGAAACCTGACATTGTGCCTCTGAGCACTGTCACTGCAGATGATAACCTCTCGTTTGTTCAGCCTTAGCTGCAAAACGATCACTGGGAATGGATGTATTCTTCTGAACAACTACCGCTCATTCTTCTGAACAAACACAAACCGCAACAGGCTAAGTTGCCAGCCAAAGAGTATTTCAGGGAGGGCCAGAATGCTTGCTAAGAAATCTTTGGTTTCAAGATTTTGTTAAAGAAATATTTTTGGACCTACGCACAGAACAAAGAAAATCGTTAAGCGCAGGGGTGGGATTCTGCTGGTTCGGACGGTTCGGGCGAACCCCTAGCTCTGACGATCAGCTGTTAAATGAACTGGTTTTCTCTAACGCCCACCCACCCCTGTGCTGTACTTACCCATATACTCTCAGCTGATTCGTGTGGCAGAGCGGATTGCCGCATTTCAGCTGTGTTACTCCCCAGAAGTAACATAGAAGGTAAGTAATTTTGAAAGCTGCGCATGTGCGATCACTGAACTGGTTGTTAAACCGGGAGAATCCCACCCCTGGATAAGCAGAACAACCCAGAATACAATTTATTTATACCCTGTATATTATAATGGAAAGATATCTGTATCACAATTCACTAGTATTAGAGGACATGGGTAAAAAGTACACTTGTGAAGTGCTGTCTTGCATTCCACTTCACAATACAAGGGAGCGTGACATTGTTGAGGGGCAGAAGAAATAAGATGAGAAATTTCTGGGGCATCTGGAACTGTGTGTCATTTTTGTCCCCCATTTGATTTACTGGGAAGTCTTCTGAATTGACTATCTTCAAATCTCTGTTCCAGGAAAAGATCCTTCACCATAATAGTATTCCATGGCATCTACTAATGATTTTTGTGAATGGACTTTCTCTCCATTCCTTTCTTTCAGTTCCACTACTATACCAAATTACTTGGGTTATTTCCCACTTGCCTAGAAATAAGTCAAGGTTGTTTCTCTCCTTGAATAGTTTCCATCCATTGCTTCTTGTCCTGCCTTCAGGTGCATGCGTGTCTGCGTGCATGTGAGTTTGTATGTGTGTGTGTGTGTGTAAATAAATAAATAAATAAAAAACTTGGATATGATCATTGCCAAATCTAAGGCTGCTTGTTCTATCTGTTGTCATTAGTTTGGTCTTCTTTTATTTCAGTCCTATTTTTTCACAGTTCTCTTTTAGTACTTAGCTTGCAGATCCTTTGCATTCTCTGCTATGCTTACCATTTATCCTAAAATTCACATTTTTAGACATTGTCTATTCAGTCTTAATATCTGAACTGCCACCACTTTCAATAGTTTCTGCTGCTTCTGGCACTGAGACTTAATTTTATCCTCTAAACAGAGGCATGATCGGGATTGAAGAAAGGCTTAGATTGAGGCAAGCTGCTTTTCATATGACAATTCTCTCTGTCCTGCAACTGACACTGTAGATAAATGTATTTCAGATATACAGTGCTAGTTGACATTTTAAAAAATTAAAATCTTCTCTTATTCTAAATGAAAAATGTAATCCAAGGATTCTTTTATATTTTCTAAGCATTTCCAACTTCTCCAAATGGTTTGGGCATTTGGACAAAAATAGATTTGGGGGGGGGGGAGGGGGTGGATAAAAAATGCAAAATCCCTATTTTTAACACAGATTTTTGTAGACATTCCCCAAGCCTTCACATCTCTACAATGACACACCTGTGTAGAACTGCTACTTATTGAAGTGACTACTTTTGTTCAACGTTTAATATATTGCACCCAAGTTTTAGTTTGCTGCTGAACACTGTCACAATTGGTATCTCATAGATTTATGTTCCTGGAGATCTGCAGAGGCATTGCATATCCTAATATCAGAGAGACAGGGGGGAGGGGAAGGGAGGAGAGAGAGAGAGAGAGAGAGCACTCTAGGTTTTCTGTGGCCTCTCTAACCTTTTCTGTCCATTCTCTCTGTGTTATCCATTCATCTTTTCCCACTCTGTTGACAAGCGGAGACTCTATTGCATCAGTTGACTTGTGTCAAGGATTTCCCCTGTGATCTAATCCCCTCTCTGCCCTGCTCACTCCTCAGGACTGTCACCACAGAGAAATGGCTACATGGTAGAGCAGAGCTGATATCTCAAAAGTTGAAGGTTATGAATAGACTAGGGAAAAAATGACTCAAAAAAAAGGTCAATGGTTAGAAAAGTCAAGCTATTGAAATATACAATGTGCCCAAGGTGGACCGTTTATTTTTACCCCATGCAATTTAAGGTTTTCATGGTAAAGATAAATAAAACTATGCCAAGCCAATGCATTACAGCCTTCAAAATAATATAATAGCTTTTGCAAATCTTGGCAAGTTTAATAGGAATATACAAGGTTTTTTTTCTATTAGCAAGATTAGATTACTTGTTTGCCAGAATATGGGACATATATCAAATGTTACAGGAAACAGCAAACCTCTTGGAAAAAAAAATATTGGTTGTATCTGAACTGCTGTCAAGCAGCAATCAAAACCAAATGGGCATTGAAAGTAGGTGATAATTATTGTCAATCTCAAAAAAAAAAGCCCCACAAATATTTTCTTTAAAAAATAATATTTGAAAAGCTGAGAAAATTAATTTCATGAAATATATATATTTTTTCCATGAGAATGGAGGTTGCATGTTTTCTGTTTATGAATATTTATATTGGGTAAAACTTGTGAAGTAGGGCTCCACACATTAAATTAGTAACTTTGCCTTTGTATGTACAGACATTTGTATGTACTTCAAATTAGATGTTTTAATATTTTTATGGTTTTAATCCTTTTCCCTGTTTTTATCATTTGAAAATAATTTTAAATTTTAATTGTATGGTTTGAATTGTGAGCTACCCAGAGTCATTTGATGAGATGGGTTTCTATAGAAATCAATCAATCAAACAAACAAACAAACGACAAATATTGATGCTGAAACTAAGTGTGGTAAATATCTGGTGAGTCCATAGTATGGATATAGCAGTAGGAAAA
Source organism: Naja naja (assembly GCA_009733165.1). Taxonomy (NCBI): domain Eukaryota; kingdom Metazoa; phylum Chordata; class Lepidosauria; order Squamata; family Elapidae; genus Naja; species Naja naja. Next base: position 141,205,063 of record CM019150.1, read on the forward strand.
TAGCCCATGAGTAATAGGTAAATAGCCCATGAGCAATAGGTAAATAGCCCATGAGTGTTTACTAAGTTCAGATTTATTATTTATTTTACAACATTCATAGATTACACCAGTCTGATTTCTCTGATGGGACTATTTGAGCAAATCAAGAGCTATTTACAGCTCTGGGATAGCATATTTTAAAATATAGGTACTCCCATGTGGGCTGTAGTAGAAACTACTGATAGTAATGATAGTTTGAATATTAAGACCAATTAGATTTATGTATTTATTTAGCATTGCATCTTCCCATGCTATGCAGTATATCAGGCAGAAAGGGATCTCCAATATTTTTGGTTTTAGGTGAGTCCTTCGGTGTCTTCCTATGTGATGTTTAAAATACTTAAGCCATCTATGAACATCCTTTGCCATGCAATTTGAGGGCATCCTCTTGGTCATTTGTCAGTGGTAGGGTCCATTTCATTGCCCCCTTGGGAATTCGATTGTTCTCCATATGGAGTATAGGTAAGTTGGAGTTTTCTGCGTGCAACAATGTGATTTAATTTGCAGGAGAAACTCTTTTGAACCACTTCTTTAGTAGCATTAGTCAAAGTAGCAAATGTTTAGGATTCAGCAAAGGCAGCTTTGTTGGAAGATGCTGAATCTCTTGTTAATACTAGCTGACATCTTTCAGATCTCCCTGGCATAAATAGGAGTTGGGATCATTATAGAGGCGAACAAACAAGAATTTAAATTTCAGTGCTATAGATGACGAGGACCAGATTTTATTCATCCTCTGGAAAACAGCTGTTACTTATCCAATGCGGCACTTGACATCTGTCTCTGCATCTACATTTCATGCAATAAGGGTGGGTAAACCAAATAGGTAAACCTTTCTAGTTCATCAAGTCACTGTCATCCTAATGTGATTCTTCATATCTGTGGGGTGGAGCTCACATACATGATCTTTGATTTCATGGCACTTATCCCGAGGACAATTTTGGTTGCTTCTTCATCTAAAGCAGTCATCACTTGTTGTAGTTTCATCTTGTCTTCCTCAAGGCAATATCATATGCAAAATTCAGGTGGCCAAGATGGTCTTGGTCAGAATAACGAATGCCTTTCCTAGTGCATGATGTTCATCAGATAATGTAGTTGAGGAGCACAAGGAAGAGGAGCAGAGATAGAATACCGTCTTGTCTAACTCAGGTAGTAATTCTAAAGAAGTTGAATGCATAATTCTCCTTAAGTGCCTGCAAAGTGCCATATATCAACATCTGAGAGAACAACAAACTAGATTTCACTGTGAAAAGTCCTGCTGTGAAAAATCTTCACCTTACAAAAATATCATAGAACACAGAATATGAAGACTGATTAGACAGTGTCTAAAAAGCAGAATTTCCTATTCTTCCTATTCTTCTGATGCTGCCTCCATTCTTTTTTTTTTTTGGTTTCCAGAAATGTGATTATGGGGAGGATTCTAAAGGATTCTCCTTTATCCTCAAGCAGATGGTTTCCCCTGTCTTCAGTTTATTTTAACTCACTTCTCAAATTAATCAAATAAAGAAGTCATAGATATTTTTATATAATTTTATAATTTATAGTTCTATTGTCAACACAGAAACTGAACTACCCATGATGGCACAGTGGTTAGAGTGCAGTAAAGGTAAAGGTACCCTTGCACATGCATGTTAGTTGTTTCTGGCTCTAGGGGGCAGTGCTCATCTCCGTTTCAAAGCCGAAGAGCTGTCCAAAGACTGTCTGTGGTCATGTGACCAGCAGGACTAAATGCCAAAGGCGCACGGAACGCTGTTACCTTCCCACTAAAGTGGTCCCTATTTTTCTACTTGCATTTTTTACATGCTTTCGAACTGCTAGGTTGGCAGAAGCTAGGACAAGTAATGGGAGCTCACTCCATTATGTGGCAACTAGGGATTCGAACAGCTGAACTGCTGACCTTCTGCTCAAGAAGCTCAGCATCTTAACCATTGAGCCACCATGTCCCATTCTAGAGTGCAGTACTACAGGCTACTTCTGCTGATTGTGGGCCAGCAGCAATTTGGCAGTTCGAGTTTCACTAGCTCAAGGTTGACTCAGCCTTCCATCCTTCCAAGATGGGTAAAATGTGGACCCAGATTGTTGGGGCCAATATGCTGACTCTGTAAACCACTTAGAGAGGGCTGTAAAGCACTGTGAAACAATATATAAATGTAAGTGTTATTGCTATTAGAAATTATACTTAAAGACTGATTAAATTATAGTTTTACATTTAATTAATAGACAACATGGAATGCTAAATGTAACACATGATATGCATAGAAAGAGCATGTAAATTCTTATAGAAGCAATCACTAAAAATGCTATAAAATGATGCATATATTTTGTTTTTTAATCTATCTGTTCTACCCATTGTCAGTTACACACACATATACATACACACAAGCTTCATAAATAATATACATTTCTATTCTGTATATGATAACAGTACAACTTAATTGCCTCAACTCTTTCTTTTTTCATTCCATGTAAGAATATAATCAGTTCTTTCATACTTTCATCATTGGATGAAAGTATAACATAAATTTTAGATTAAAAATATATCTCGTATATATGATGAAATAAATAGTTTAATTGTACACAAGTAATAATTGATAAATACATAATGTTTTATTGATAATATAAGAAATTTTCTTTTTGATAAATTGTGAGTGATGAATATGAAAGGATGACACAAAGGATTTGTAACCAACTGACACACTGTATGTATATATGGAAGATGGTTTTTATGTTTTGTATGTCCTGTTTGTATGTTTGTATCAAAAATAAAAAACTTTTTTATAAAAAAAAGAATACAATCAGCTCTACTGACAAGAGTACAAAAATAGCTCATAACTTCAGCCTTCTCTTTCTTTTTGATTTTCAGCCATTCTGCCTGAAGAGGTTTTTTTTATAAACTCAGAAACTTCCATTAAATATTCCTATCCAGTTTGGTATTGACTGATATCTAGCAACTTAAATTATTTCAATTTCTGTGGATATAGAAATTTCCACCACCAATGTGAAAGACTCTCCCCCACTTCATTTTAAGAGTGCAAGTTAATATGAAAACACCTAATAGCATCAGATACAATTCCTCCAGCTCTTATTTTTCAGACTTTTACCTATATTACCCAGAGAAGAGTTTTAATAAATCTTTCAACTTTTATATTTTGGAGTTTCTACGGTATGGTGTGTGTGTCTGTGTGTTTGGGTGCTTAATGGGCTGGAGGACTATTTGATGGATGTTTTAAGATCATGTCTATGATTTCTTATTTAAAAAAATAGTGGTAGTGTGTCAGCTGCCAGTTTCAGCTACATTTTATATCACTTCAGTTAGACATCACAAACAGGGTAAATAACTTTATTTTTTGCTACACTGCACACTGTTCTTCAATATTTCTAGTTGCAGCTTGGAAATAAACAGACTTACCTATCTCTGCACCTGAATTGCTGAGTGCATAGGAATGGGCAAAAAGCTTGGCATTGACCATCAAGCTCATCAAACCTTTTTGTCAGGCTACTCTTACAATTAGGGAACTTGAGTATCCAGACCAACCAGAATGGGCAGCAGATCAGGTTGTATCAACTCCTACCTATTACACTTCCAGTTTAGGAGGAGACTCAGCACAAAGCATTGGAAAGGACACATGGCTTCTGAAGTCTCATTCTGAAGGGTCCTGAAAGCAAGACCAGCAGCTAATTATTTAAACAAGTCATGCTTATCTTGATGCTTTGAGGGTCTATCAGAGCAGGATCACAGTACTGGATTGCACTTTGGAGTCATCAATGCTTCAGGGCTTAATTGCCTCAACCAAGAAGGCTCCACACCCATTTGTACTACTCAGGTGACTCCCAAGACCCAGATAAATCTCCAAGTGGCCTCAACAATTCTCTAAAAGAATGCAAATGACCAGCTGTCTGCAAGGAGAATAAATCCTTCCATTCCCCACATCCAGTCAGAGCTGAAGAAGTTATCCACTTCTTGGATGAGAAGTGAAATGTCTTCAAAGAAAAACAAGCAAGTCCCGTTGCCTCTTCAAAAAAGCACCTTTGGGACAACCATTGTTATGTATGCAGGTTTGAATGTCATTAGTTAAGTTTGAACTGTTCTTGTAAAATGTCAGAAATGATTGGTTTAAAAAGTGCGGGAAAACCCTGCACTCTGATTGGCTGGCAACTGCGGCTTCTGGCTATAAGTAGCAGCAGCAGACCAGCCAAACTGGGTCTGTTATGAGCTGTAGTCACTAATAAACTCTTCACTGAAGCACTCACATCTGACTCTTCATGCAAATCTAACAACCATGACCTGGATGACTGAGAATCTCCATAGACACAACACATCAGGACATCATGTTGCAATGAGTCATTCCAAGTTGATCTTGGCCAATGTTCAACTGGCATTGTCTGGGAAGGTAAGTAGAAGAAAACACAATGAAAACAATTAAATATATATAACAGCCACTATCACACACTTCTCCCAGAAGAACGAAGCTGAAGACACCAGCCTGAAGATGGCGGATGAGATTTCGTTGAAACGTTGCCAAGGTATTCTCAATCTTACATGGGACAAGACCCGAATACACCAAGACCTACATACCTTTACCCATGAAAATCTATGAAAACATTATATATATATGTATATATATATATAAACAGTAGTAGATTTTTATCAAAACAAAACAAAAAACCGTTCTGGAATACTTCTTTGATAGGAAATATGAGTTGAACTTCATGCATTCTTATTTCTACCCCTGTTTACAGCTACTAGAAAAAATATTTTGATGTTTTATTGCTTGGGAAATAATTTTTAAACTCATTTGAGAAACCCTAGTGTCAAGTCTCCTAATTTTGATAATGAGAAAATTTTGCTCAATTCTTTGGTGCTTTTAGTATTTCTCAGGATTTTGTAAAACTAATTTTATATCTCATGGTTTTCTCCTTCCATTGTGTGTGTTTTTTTCCCTCTTGCTCTTGTGTTTGATATCCTGGTATTATTAGTTTCTTTCTTGAAATTTCAGGCTGTTTGCAGGTAACAGTAATCTACAGATAGCTATCAAACCAAGGGTCTTGGTTCCAGAATCTTACAGTCTGTTGTCCTTTTGCTCACTTTCTTTAAGGAAATTGATTTTTTCTCTATGGAATTATTCATTAACATACATTGCAGCAACAATAGTCACCATAAAAGCTTTAAAAGAATATTATGAAGCTCACTTACATTTGATATCCCAATGTAATCTTATTTAAAGGAGGGGGAGAGAGGTTCAAAGATGACATGCCTATGATTAACAATCCCCCTTCTTAGTATAATGTAATATAATAAATTTCACAAAATGAGAAATTCTAAGACAGAACAGTGATATATTTTTATGGATTCAATTTATTTATTGCTGCATTTTTTCCATCTTTTAAAGCATGTTTATACAATTTATATCCCACCTTTCTGCCCAAGGAAACAAATATTTAGTGCATCATGTGAACTAAACATTCAGCTTACTTGCACTTAAGTGTTTATAATATTTTTGTCACAGAAGACTCAAAGAATTGGTAGTGATAGGTAGTAGAATGTTTCTCGGACCAATTTTTAAGCAGTACAATTGAATTCAAAATTCAATAACTCCTGAGTTACTAGTAGGCAAGTTGCACTGTGTACTTCTTCCAATTTTGTACTTGTACGTTAAAAATTGCATAGAAAAGCACATATATTGAGAACGTATTGGGAAAAAGTATGAGAGAGAGAGAGGAGGGGGAGGAGGGGAGGCAGAAGGGGAGAGAGGGGGGAGAGGGAGGAGATGGAGGGGGAGAGAAAGAGGGAGAAGGAGAGGGGGAGGAGACGGAGGGAGAGGGAGAGAGAGGGAGGGAGTATTTTGTAAAAAAAAAACTTCCATGCTGGGGAAACTTGCATTCATAGATTATTGGAAAAAAAAATACACATGAAATGGATTAAGGGCTAACAATAGTCCTGATATTGAATGAATCAAGCATTATTATATAATACTTCACCTACTATATCTTTCGTAGTTTTCTATGTTCAGTAGTAAATTGGTGACAGATATTCACTTTGTTTCGACAGAAAAAACTGAGGAATATCATAGGATAATTTTGCATTTCACTTCCATCTCAGTCTGATGTACATGCTCGAATAGCTCTCAGCAAATCATTCTCCCCACATTAATTGTAAATAGGTACACTAGCAACACAAATTGTTACCAGCATAAAAGAAAAATTCATAATAAAGAAAAAAAATGCTCAATTTTGCATCAGCTGAAGAATTCTCAAAGCTGTGCAGTCTGAATGTGTGAAAAGTTGGGCCACACTTTGCTCAATAGTGCATTAAATACACCTCCTGCATTAATTTTACAGCTGGGTTTTAGCTGCAGTTATTCAAGCAAAGATGAATCTACTGTATTCAGAACCTAAGGATATAGTACCTTGCAAGGCAGGGAATATCAACATCAGTTTTGTTCTATAAGCATGTGATTAGGGTTTTTCAGGCAACTCATAGAGATGTGTGTCTTCAGCTACAGTTCCAACAGCTACTCTTGGTCTTTAGAGCAGAGAATGAAGTAGATGCTTGGCGATCGTCACTGCATCCTAGTATATGTATCACATAGCAATACATGATGTGCTGTGGCCCTTGTCCATACACATATAAACTATGTGAGTATCCCATGCAGCTCTGAAATGTAATCTTGGTATTACATGGAAAGATATATACATATCCAATTGCAATTGAAGTTATGACTATATTGGTTACCTATCTTCTGCAATATTTAATTGCTGCTCTAGTTCCTCAAAAATTGTTCATTTGATATTTTTTAAAAAGCTCTCCATTGATGCCTTCTGTTAAAGACAAGATGGCCTTGACTGTTTTTCCTTTATAGGGAGATTAAATGGAAGGGTGATGGCATCTGCATATGGCAACAACAGTGGCAACAACAAAATCAGCTGAACAGGACATAGCCATGAACTTGTAGTATATATTCACACATCATGCCTGCAATGATTGTATTGAAGATGTTCCCATTGTAGTAGTATGTACAGTATATGTGCTTGTCCATGCATCCATTCTTACCTGTGATTGTAGCATAAAAAGCTTTTGCTGCCTTGTTATTATTACAAAATAGCTTATTAACAACAGTTATTTGATTTATAGATTATTTATTCCCTATGTGTGATGTTTACACTATCTTTATTATGGAGATATATTTAGTTTCCCATTAAACATTCTTCTGACAATATTGTTTCATAATACTAATTAGCAAGAGTAAAATAAACAGAGGAAAAGGCAACTGTATGCAATCATGGGCTTAACCTGAAATCAAATGCAACTATTTAAAGAGAGGAACATCCAAAGTCCCAGGAATATTGAAAATTCTCTTTCTTTCAACCCTCAGTAAAATAATGCACATGTACATGTTCAAACTGGAGGTGTGGGTGGGGAGGAGGTAGAGGTGGGAGAAAAAGTGCACACATATAAATGATATTCTTCTTGATTTCTTATCTGATTGCATTATTTGTTAGGTTTAATGCATGTCTAAGTGAGCATGGCAACAAGGAAATAGGAATCTGAAAGGGAAATGGCTGGTTTAATTAAAAAATAAACTGAAATCTGTCAGGATAGAAAAAAGAAAAAGAAAACCTTACAAAGAATAAAAGAAAGACCATTTCCAAGGTGCAACAGGGACAGGACAAAATGTACCTCACCTTCTGCTTATCAGTTTTGGGGATGTCTCTCATATCACTTTGGCACTTATGTTCAATTTTTAAGCCTTTTCTCCTATGCAATAGGACCGTGATGGCGAACCTATGCCATGCGTTCCAGAAGTGGCACGCAGAGCCATCTCGCCAGGCATGCCAACCTTCGCCCTTTGCTCTTCTGGGTTCTGGTGTGCACATGCACACCAGCCAGCTGGTCTTTGTACACGCATGAATGCCGGAAACTGGAAGAGCAGCTCTCTGGCATGAATGCGCGCGCTGACCAGCTGATCTTCATGCGTGCATGCACATTAGAAATTGGAATACCAGGTGGCTGGTGTGCATGTGTGTACAGGAAGCTAAGCTTCCAGTTTCGGGCACTCCCCTGCATGCATTGGGGAGCTGCTTTTCTGGTTTCTGGTGCACGCACACTCCCATTTCAGCACTTAGTGCTGAAAAGGTTCACTGCCACTGCAATAGGACTTCTCCTATGTACTTCTATAGGTTGCATTACTTGTTATATATGGAAGGAGAATTGACAAGAGTTGTCATTGGAGGTAGTAATCTTGTGCAATTTGCCCTGACAAGTGATGTGGTGACAGAGAACAAGATGGTGATAGATGAGGAATACTCTTTCTAGACTATTTTTTAAACAAATGTGTTCAGTCAGGATAGTGATGCTTTAATGAGCTCTTGCTTTGAGTACAGAATGCTTGTCTCATTACTGGTTGCTGCCATCTTGTTCTTCTCTTTTCACCTGATAGGGGAAAAAATCTTATATTGAATGATCTTCATTTCAAGATCAGCGAGAGAGACTTTATTTCACTAGCTGAGTCATTAAGATTCCTCTGTTTGTTCTCAGCTAGCCACAAAGCAAATTATAATCTGCAATTTATTCTTCATTAAGAGTACATTTTTTGACTCCTGCACATTTATAAGAGACAAACAGCTGTAAGCACAGGTGGCTGTTCACCATGTGACTGTAAGTAATATCTTTTCTACAGTTCTAGATGCTAGGCATCTGTGGCAGATATAGGTTGCTCTTCCTTTGAAAGAAAGACATACAAGCATCCTACTCTGAAGTGAAAGAAGGGTAAATACTTATCCGATAAATTAGAGACTTAATGCTGTGGGGGACATTAATGATACCACTGAGTGGGAATGAAAGCACTCATGAAAGAACAGATGGATCAGTATCACTAGCTACAACCACATCTTATTAGAACAAAATGTACAGATTGAGGATGGTAGAGAATTTTTTTCATATATATGGAATGCTGTACTGTTTTTTAATTGAGTGTGTGTGTGTGTGTGTGTGTGATTGGCATGTGTGCAGAGAAGAATGTTTATTCCTTGTGAATAATAATAATAATAATAATAATAATAATAATAATAATAATGATCTTGTGGGACTTCAGAATTCAGATGGACAGGCATTTGGCCCACAACATGCCTGACATAACAATAGTTGAGAAGAAAAGGGTTTGGTTCATTGACATTGCAATACCTGGTGATGCACGAATTGTAGACACGCAGCAAGAAAAAATCACAAAGTATCAGGACTTACAAATTGAAGTTGAGCGACTTTGGAAAAAGAAATTGTGTGTTATCCCAATTGTAATTGGAGCCCTTGGAGCAATACCCAAAGGGCTGCCTCGCTATTTGGAAATCCTGAATTTATCAGACTTGAATACCCTGATTCTACAAAAAACCACCCTACTTGGAACAGACGCTACCTGAACAGTTCCTAGGTCCTTGGTTAGGACTTGAGCTGTTGAGCTACCAACCAGCCCCAAAGGCTGTGAATCTCACTAAAGATTAACAACTTCTTCTTCTTCTTCTTCTTCTTCTTCTTCTTCTTCTTCTTCTTCTTCTTCTTCTTCTTCTTCTTCTTCTTCTTCTTCTTCTTCTTCTTCTTATCACTCATTGGTCAACTGCAGAAGGCCACCTTATTGGGATCTGCATGCATAATCTGCCAATACATCACGCAGTCCTAAATGCTTGGGAAGTGTTCGACTAGTGATTTGTGATATGAAACTCAGCATAGTTAACTCATTTGCTGTGTACACTGTCATTTTTTGTGAAATAATAATAATAATAATAATAATAATAATAATAATAATGCAGGCTGTGAAAACAGAGAACATTATAAAAATAACAGAAACAAAGGCAGAATATAAGGAAAAACAGCTGGAGAGACAGATTAAATGGATGGAAAACCAAAGCTTTGCATGGACAGCACTTTAAAAACGTTGAAGGAAAATGTGATAACAACTTGACATGGGCAAGAGAGAGGAACCATCAAGAAAGAAATGGAAGATTTAATACTTGCTGCTCAAGAACAAGCACTACAAACTAATGTCATGAAAGTGAAGATACAAAAGTCTAAACTGCCAACTTTGCAATGACAAAGTTGAAAATATTTCACACTTAATATGTGAGTGCAACAAAATTGCACAAACAAATTACAAAGCTAGACATGACCAAGTTGCTAAATTAATCCACTGGTCATTATGTTAAAAATGCATCTTACCTGTATCCGAAAAGTCATGGGAACCTAAAGTGGAAAAAGTTGTCGAAAATGAGAAGATAAAGATCTTCTCATTTTCTAATACAGACGGATCGTCATTTGGAACACAACATGCCAATTATCACAGTTGTCAAAAACCAAAGTGTACAATTTATTGATATTGCTGTACCAGGAGATGCCAGAGTCGAAGAAAATGAATTGGAAACAATCATGAAATATTGTGACCTGGCCATCAAAACTACGTGATTATGGATGAAACATGCAACAGTGATACCCTTTGTCATTCGGGTACTTGGTACCATGTCCAAGACTTTTACAAAATACATCAAGAAATTGCAGCTTTCTGCAATAACACCAGTGGAACTGCAAAAAACTGCACTACTTGGAACATCGTACATTTTAAGAAGTTACTTGGTTGATACCTAGGATGCTGGCTTTAATCCATATCAACTATCAGCACCAGTCAATGATATTTGTGACACATTTTTAAATGTTCAGTTGACTGAGTTTCATGTTTAATGATGATGATGATGATGATGATGATGATGATGATGATTGTTATGTATGCAGAGTTTAAAATGATTGGTTGTTGTTGTAAAGTGTTTGAAATCATTGGTTGTAAAAGTGCGGGAAAACCCTGCACTCTGATTGGCTGGCAGCCGCGGCAGCCAGCTATAAGTAGCCACTGCGGCTGAGCCATTCAGGTCTGTTCTGAGCTGAAGTCACAATAAACAAGAGCTGAAGCACTCCGTCTCTTCTCTCTATGCAAACATAACACTGGCGCGAAGGTGGGATTTCCCAAAGAGAAGACAACGAAGAAGAAGCAAGATGGCTGCACTGAACACTCCCCCAGCCCCATTCGACCCGAAGAATGAAGACTGGGAGTTGTATGCAGATCGGTTTCAGATGTATTTAGAAGGAAACGATCTGGCCGCCATTTCTGAGCAGCGCAAGAGAGCGGTTTTTCTCACTTATTGCGGTCCTGCAGTCTTCAAGATGGCAAAGGCATTGGCTGGCTCAGCAGACGTGAAGGTAATGGCATGGTCTGATCTGGAGAGACTTTTAAGGGCACACTACACGCCCCAAGTATCGTGCCTCATTAGGAGACACGAGTTTTATCGCTGCGATCAGGGAGAAGACAAAAACGTCAATGACTTCATGGCAAGTTTAAGGAGCATTGGGGGGCGTGTGAATTCAGCAGTTTAGAGGAGGCCATGCACGATCGTTTTGTATTGGGCCTTAAAGACAAGGTATTGCAGAGCAAATTACTGATGAAACCCAAAATTACGCTGAAAGAAGCCATAGAAGAAGCATCTTCAGCAGAAGCCACCAAAACCTCAGCAGCAGCCATGAGGAAAATGAACAAGACTACAGGCCATTCTGATGGTGAAAAGACCACCACAACTCATTTTGATGAACTTGAATCCGAGTCAGATTATAGTGGAGAAGAAGGAATTAACAGATTCAGAATGGAGCGGAAACAAAATGACCTGGGAAGAAAGAGGTGAGATTTCCACTGCATAGGTTGTGGGGAACCCACCCTGCACTGAATGCAAGTTCCTGGAAGCCATTTGCCTCCGTTGTGAAAAAAGAGGGCACATTGCAAGAGTCTGCAAATCATCCAGAACTCCACCCAACAGAAGGAAGTTTGTTGCAAACAACAAAGACAGAGAAGTCAAGCCAAACAACAACAGTGAGAGAATGAGGCACAGCACAGAAGTAAATGGAAAAATGAAACTCATCAAACAGTAACTATTGGTCATTCCTCTTCACTAAACAACAGAAAAGTGCATGTCAAGGTACTTATTGAAGGAAAGCCTTGCCAAATGGAAGTGGACTCAGGTTCATACCTGTCCATGGTGTCATGGGACACAATTCAAAGACTGATACCAAACATTCAGAAGACTCACTTCAAAAAACAAGCACTAACTCTTAAAGACTACCAAGGGAACAAGATTCCAGTAGATGGAACAAGAGAATTCCCCATGAAATTCGAAGGCCACGCCAAGCGCCTGCCATTGACCATCGTAGGTAAAGATTGCTCAAGCTTGCTGGGACTGGAGTGGTTCAACCCGCTGGGCATCAAAGTAACTGGCATCAATCACGTGAGCAACACTGATTGGGAAGAATCCTTGAAGTCTGAGTTTCCAGAGATTTTCAGCAATGGATTAGGCAAGTACCTATCACTTTTAACCTAGATCCCAAGGTACAACCAATCCGTTTAAAACCCAGAAGGGTACCATTTGCTTTGAAGGAAAAAATAGATGAACAATTAGATAAGTTAATATCCCAAGGGGTACTAGAGCCCACAGACCACTCCAGATGGGGACACCCATAGTCACGCCAGTCAAGGCTGACGGTTCTGTGAGAATCTGGGGATTACAAGGGACATTGAACCATGCGCTTCAACAGAGTGCATATCCGGTTCCAGTGGTTCATCATTTATTACATTCTCTGGGGGCACAGTCTTGCCAAACTGGACCTGGCCCAAGCATACCAACAGTTAACAGTAGATGATTTAACTGCAGAAGCCCAAACCATTGTAACCCATCGGGTGCATTCAAATGCAAGAGGTTACAATTTGGAGTAAGTGTGGCACCAGGCATATTTCAAAGCCTTATGGAAAGGATGCTACAAGGGTTACCTGGGGTGGTGCCCTATTTTGATGACGTTTTAATCTCTGCTGAAAATGACACTCAATTACAAGAGAAACTCAGAGAAGTCCTGACCAGGTTCAGAAAAGCAGGGTTGAAAGTAAAAAAAGAAAAGTGTACACTAAGAACTGACAAAGTAGAATTCTTGGGCTATATGATTGATAAACAGGGCATCCACCCCACAGAAGCCAAAGTCCAGGCAATCAAAGAAGCCCCCAGACCAAAATGCAAAACTGACTTGCAAGCATTCCTGGGACTTGTTAATTTCTACCACATGTTTCTACCTCAGAAAGCAACCATTGCAGAACCCTTACATAGACTACTGGATAAAAAATCTGCATGGGTTTGGGGCAGAAAGGAAGAGTCTGCATTTATCAATATCAAGAGACTAATAACTTCTGATTGTGTATTGATACAGTTTTGTGATGCATCCCTTTTGGATTTTTGGGGGGTGCTGAGCCACTTGCTTCCCAGTGGAAGGAAGCTCCCATTGCTTTTACTCTCGCACTTTGACTAAAGCAGAGAGGAACTACAGTCAACTGGACAAAGAAGCTTTGGCACTCGTAGCAGCAGTCAAGAAGTTCCACGAATACGTCTATGGGAGAAGATTCACCATTGTCACAGATCACAAACCACTGTTGGGCATCGTGGCAGCAGACAGACCAACGCCAACCATCCTGTCACCAAGAATGCTGAGATGGACTGAATTTCTTGCTGCTTATTCATATAAACTCATCCATAGACCGGTAAAAGACATTGGGCATGCAGATGCTTTGAGTCGCTGCCCACTTCCTTTGCACACTGAGGACCCTGCTCCTGCAACTTACACATTTTTTCTAGAGACTGTTGCCAAGCTTCCAGTCCATGCTGCTACAATTGCTAGAGAAACTGCCAAGGACACTGTATTGGCTCCTGTTGTAGGTTGGGTTAAAAAAGGTTGGCCACTACAAGATCTACCTCAGGTTTCCCAACCTTTCAAATCTAGACAAACTGAATTATCTGTCTTAAGGGGATGTATTCTGTGGGGTAACAGAGTGGTTATTCCTGCAAAACTTCAAAAAGAGGTCTTGGAAATGTTACATGAGGGTTACCCAGGTATTGTCAGAATGAAGGGATTGGCCAGGAGTTATGTATGGTGGCCAGGTATAGACAAAATGGTTGAAAACTGGGTTGCATCCTGTCCAAATTGTCAGGAAACAAGGCCTGCCCCACCTATCACCCCCATACAGGAATGGGAATGTCCTAGGGGCCCCTGGTCCAGTATTTGTATTGATTTTGCTGGCCCTACCAGAGGCCACACCTACTCCACATGGTTAGAGGTTATTCCCATGTCATCCACCACAGCTGAGGCTGTTATCAGACAGCTTAAGAAACTTTTTCTAATGCATGGCCTACCTGATGTGCTTGTTTCTGACAATGGTCCTCAATTTATTGCTAACCTTTTTGAATCATATCTAGCACAGCAGGGTATCAGACATGCCCTTACAGCCCCTGGGCATCCTTCGACTAACGGCTGGGCTGCATGGTGCGTTTTACTAAAGAGAAACTCCAACAATTGGGTCCAGGGGACATCACTGAGAAAGTTGAAAAACTACTCAGTATCCAACACATCACTTCTAACCCATCCACTAATTTAACTCCAGCTGAGCTTTTGATGGGTAGAAAACTCAGGTCTACCCTGGACCGCCTTCACCCCACTTATGCACCCAATGCACCATTAGATTCCACTAGCAAAACTCGCCAATTCTCCATGGGTGATTTTGTTTATGCTAAAAACCTTGTAGGTGAACCATTGTGGATTCCTGCAGAGGTAACCCAGGTTACAGGCCCCAGGTCTTACAGGGTTCAAACCGAGGATGGTGCCTTGTGGAGTAGGCATATAGACCAGTTACGGTCCAGACTGCCTCTGGAGCATGCCCTTGCTCCTCTCTGGACTTCATCCCCACAGCCTTTTCTAGGGGGGAAGGGGGAGATAATGGAGGTAATGAACAAGTAAGAATCAACCCCATGTGTAACGAGCTAACACGACAGGAACCATCCCAAACCCTGTCACAGTCCCAACAACCATTTTTACAAATGGAGGATTGCACATCATTACCAGACTTAGAGGATAACACTGGGTTGGAAATAGATTGGGAGGAGAGACCAGGTTGTAGTAACCAAACAGGTTCTACCAGTACAAGAAATCCTAATAAGGAAATGTTGGCAGATACATTTCCTTCCTCACAAGGTGAGATTCCCAAAACACCTGAACCACGCAGGTCTCAACGTACCGTAAGAGCCCCACCTATTTACAAGAGTATATTAGAGAGATGGGGTTTGAGTATGGACCAAACCTAGTGGGGAGGAGTGTTATGAATGCAGAGTTTAAAATGATTGGTTGTTGTTGTAAAGTGTTTGAAATCATTGGTTGTAAAAGTGCGGGAAAACCCTGCACTCTGATTGGCTGGCAGCAGCCAGCTATAAGTAGCGCCAGCTGAGCCATTCGGGTCCGTTCTGAGCTGAAGTCACAATAAACAAGAGCTGAAGCACTCCGGCGTCTCACTTCTCTATGCAAACATAACAATGATAATAAGAATATGTAACATCGTCAAACATCCAGATTTGCCTATCCCAGGTCTCAATTGGTAGACAAAAATGCCAAACCCAGTCTGAACTTCTGGCTCACTGTGCAATTAATAATAATAATAACAATAACAACAACAATAATAACAACAACAACAATATACCTCTCCAAAGTCTAATAAATCCACTATTTTGCATGTAGATCTACTATGTATTATATATCTATGTTACTTTGAATAGGCAGCTTTAAAAAAGCAACAGAAATATATTACTGGAGGTGGAGAACCTGGGAACTAAAAGAATGGGAAGTGAAATGAATTATGGAAGATAAAAGCAATGCTTTCATTTTTAAATCCATGAATTATAATAATTGGATGCTCACCTTTTATAGTTATACAGATAGGCACCTGCCACATAAAACTGCCAATTGTCAATAAGAAAGGCAAAAAAGTGTGGGTAATGGATGTGGGAGTACCTGGAGTCAGCAGAATAGAACAGAAAGAACTGGAGAAGATAACAAAATACAAAGACTTGCAAATAGAAACAGAACAAATATGGTAGAAGCAAGCAAAGGTAGCACCAATTGTCATAGGTACTTTGAGTGCAATCCCAAAACATCTGGAGCACCACTTGAACACCATCAGCATTGACAAATTCACCATCAGTCAATTGCAAAAGGTGGCTTTACCTGGAACAGCTGACATCCTGCAGCAATATCTGTAACACTATCAAACATCCACATCTGCCTATCTGAGCATCCCTTTAATTTCAAATTTTCTCTTTAAAAGTCCCAGACTTTTCCTATCTGTATTGGGTAGAAAAATAGACTAGTGTGAAATCCATTGTCGGTTCAAGGTGGAACAAAAATAATGTTATTGTCCAAACTTCTATATGTAGTTTCTATGCTTCCTCACTTTTTCCTTTTTAGAAAAGCCCAGTTTTATTGCAAGAGCTCACATCTGTTTGTTTCTTCACACAGTGTAAACACAATCTTAAGAATCTGATGCAAGCTGATAGTTAATGTCTCCAGAAGGTAAGATAGCAACTTTCCTAGAAGCCCAGGAAAATCTAAATTTGCTAAAAGAGAGAAAAAGATGGATTATTCTTTGAACTTCATGTGAGCCAAGGCAGAAGTCTTCCTGATGTTTGTTGCTGTAAGGAGATCTCAGAAAAAGGAAAGGTTTTTAGTATCAGAACCAGTAATGTTTATTCAATCAATGACCAGCAATATTTATAAAATATGCAACACAAAAGTACAATCAAGTGAGTGAAATAACAAGGACTCCTATAATAAAAGTGTATCATAGGTTATGTACCATATGTTAATAAATAGCAAGTATCAGTCTAAACTATTATAATTATGGAGTATTAATCATTGTCCCCTAAAGCAAGATAACTAACCTAGGTGAGGATCTATATATTAAATCTGAAGTAATGAATAAGATAGAAGTGATTATTCCTATGATCATTTATACCTTATTTTCATCCCAGCCATAGAATTTGGCTATTGAACGACCAAGGGAATAAAATTAATGAAATGTTCTTGAAGAAGGTGCATTAAATATTCTAGAAGATTCACATAGAAATTATCTGGCTTTCTTAAGACTCTGCCTAATAGGGGCAGAATATAAGTTAGCCTAATACCCTGTAGAATTTACAGTGTAAGAAGATGTAACCAATGGATTCAATCTTTCTGTCACCATGTGGGCAGTATGCTTGGTTAATGGTGTTATGTGTTTCGTACTTACAGCAATACAGATATGTCTAGCTTTGAAAAATGCTATCCTCAGCCTGCAGAAAATTAAGTTCTGTAAGCAACTTATTAACTGAAGCCTGAAATTTTATATCCTTTATTTTTTGGGTGACTGGTTGCTTGGCTTAGTCATATCATTGTGAAATTAAGAATGGTGCAGAAAGCCAACTCCTTCTCTAAGGCATATTTTCAGTGAGCCTTATTTGTTCTTATTCTTTACTTGCACAAAACCTGAATTCTTATTTTTTGCTGGAAATACAATTTTCTCTATAGCCTTCTCCAGATATACACAAACCAGTATTCATACCACCTTTAGTAACTTTCCATTCTCTCTCAGTGATTAGCTTTTACATGCTCTCTATATCTCTAACTCTTTCAAAAAAACATTGAGTAGTGAGGAAAGAATGAGCTAATATCAAGAAATCACCATATGTTGCCTAAAAATCTGAGGTATCCCATGCATAGTTTATAAATGGCATTTTAGTAAACTTTATGTTCTCCTCTATGCTGAGTTATACACCATGATTTCTCTGTATTTTATATACCATAAGAAGATGGGGAACAGAAGATTGCTTGTTCTATAATATTGATCTCATTATGAAAACTTTGATATTCTTCTAAGAAATTCCAATGGACCCTAGTCACAGATTGAAAAAGCATGTTATAATTCACTAACATTTTCAGTCTGAGGTTATTACAAAATGGATACCATATGATTTGATACCAGAAATGATTAATAGCTGCTTTTGAGACTTATCATACTTCTAAAGTTGGTGGCTTTATTGTCCTATCAAGAAGATGTAGATTAAAAAAAATTCATCTTATTAAAATACTCTTCAGCATGTTAGTAAGCATTTAATTAAATCCTCATACAGTTTATTAGAATGGGCTTGTTTATTCTTCTAGAAAAGTTATTAAAGTTTGAATTAACTTGAAATGCTTCATTTGGGGGAAGAATATGGAATATGGAAATAGTGTGTCTTCTTTTTTATGTGATACCCTCTAACAAGGCTTATATCAGGCCTATTTTGAAGATAATACACTATTTCATTTTGTTTTGTTTAAATCTTGAGATAGGATCTATGTTATTTCTGTAGAAATACTGCTAGCCACTATTTCGTTATCTTGATATCTGCCATGATGAATTGGGGATCTAAACAAACCCACTCTATTTTTCTTTGGAAATTGGATTTATTGACAATGGATTAAAAGCAAGGAACAGATAAAATATGTAAGATGAAGTTTTCCCATCTTTATTTTCAATTCTCCTTTGTTCTCCAAGAGAAAAAGACAGAATATATTTTTCTGGCCTATATTTCTCATTTTAAAAATACGATCTCTATACAGTTGTCTATAACAGTAAGATAAATGGCAGGTGCAGGTGCATGAACATAGCCACAAAGTTTATTTAGTCCATTTTGTTCAGTTCTTTCAACTAAAAAGATTATCATTTTAATCAGTCTTGTTTCTGATTCCCAAACCACTTAGTGGCAATCAGGGGCAATTTTGTACATTTCTGATATACCTAGAATAATTTGTGATGATGAAAACAGATGCTAGAAGCTTTAGAAAAACAGTTGAATGTCAGGATGAATCCTCAAAATCACATCCTATTTCAGGAAAGTGTCACTATCTACTAATTTTGAAGGATGGACAGTAGAATAATTATTTTAGATTCTGAAAAGCACTTGTGACCAAGATGGTTTTTTTTCCTGCCTTCCCCTCCTACATAGGCAAATGAAGTCAGCAACTACAGACTTAAATGCTAATAGTCATTTGTGAAGTCAGTTATTATTCTGAGAGATTGGCAGCCTTCTGGCCAGGATGTAAAGCCGGCTGGGTGCTCTAGTCAATGCTAGAATGATTTTGGTCTTGGTTACTGTATAGGACTGCTGTCTATGGTCCTGAAGCTGAAACACAGATATCTTCACTGTATGCATATAAAAGGTTTAAAATAAGGGTAAGTGGACAAAGCACATATAGACTCTGAAAAGATCTTTAGGATATTAGGGTTCCATGAGAAGATCTAGAAATTTTTCAAATCATTACTGTCTATTTTTATATGTGTAAGTAAATAGAAGAGAGAGGAACCCGCCCCACTTTATATCGAGGGGGGCTATGTGGAAAGAGTTTCCTCCTTTAAATTCCCAGGAGTCTATCTCAGTGAAGATCTTACCTGGAAAATCAACACAACCCAGGTGGCCTGAAAAGCCCAACAGAGACTCCATTTCCTTAGGATCTTGCAAAAGAATAAAGTGGAACAACGACTGATTACCTCCTTTTACCCATCCACAATAGAAAGCGTCGTCACATATTGCATTATGGTGTGGTATGCTGGCTTGACAGCTGCAGATAGAAAGACATTACAGAGGATGGTGAGCACATCACAAAACATCGTGGGCTGTTCCCTGATACCACTAGATTACATTGCTAGGGCTCGCTGCCTTGGAAGAGTGAGGAAAATTCTCAGGAATGACTCACATCCCGGTCAGCACTTCTTCTATGCTTCTAGAAGCATAGCCAGCCTCACCAACAGGCTGAAGAACAGTTTCTACCCATGGGCTGTCAGACTTCTGAACAGAAAATAACTTCATGTCAACATAGTATGATAGACTTGCAGGGTGGTGCATTGTGCAACAAGGTCACATAGTGTAATAAGATTGGGACTGAGTTAGGGACTTCTGTCCTCACTGTGAGTTGTGTTGGGGGGAGTGCATGAAGGAAGGCTCAGTCAATCTCATTGTTCACATGTTGTACTCTGACAATAAAGGTAATAATAATCATATATTTAAAAATATCAGAACCTATTGTCAAGGCAATTCAATTCATGAGAAGCATTTTTAGCTGACAGATTATAATTGGATGACAGAAGAGTCTTTTGTACATTTAAAAAAAACTTCCATAAAATTCGGGGTCAGATTTCAGTATCTTATTTAAAAAGGACTTCTACTCCCAAATAATAAGCAGAGTATTATTGTAGTTGTTGTAGTTGTTTATTGAATAGCCCAAAGGCCTTTTCAAAGATCACATGGTTAAAAGAAAACCTTACGGTTACAGGAATAACAGTCTAAAAATATAACATATATAACATTAAAATTGGTGATATAAGAATTCAATATATTTACAAAAATTAAAATTAACCTGGCTCCTTTCTAATTCAGCTCATCTTTCTTGCAATCAATGAAATTCTTTTCAATATAACTGGCTTGGATGAGTATTATTGCTTCTTCTTCATAGCCCTTCTCTATTTGTCCTCCAGTTTCTACTTATGTATGTTCAGCTATAGCCATCCACTGATTTTTCTTTAGGTTTGTCTGAATTTTTCATTCAGATAATACTAAGATCTATAATAAAACATGGAAATCAACAAGCCAACCCAAAGAAACATGAATATAGGGTCATAATAGAACACATGGGCAAACCACTGAGATAACTTTTACAAACAAGATCTACGTGCATTAGAGGGATCAGTTTTGTCAATTTTTTTCTAGATCCTTTCAGACTATTATCTCATAAATTATATTGAATGGTCTCTCACTGCCAGTCATATAAAATAAAATAATTTGAATGTGATTATTAAAGCTAAGCTATAAATCACCAGACTCTTGTTGCCATCTTGACAAACTCTTATTGTGGATGAATTTTATAACAAATTATATTATAACAGCTGTTGGTTGAGCATATTTTCACCCACCCCAACCATCAATGACTTATTTTTTATTTTTGAAGTTTTATATCTGAAGGCTTCCAGTTAATTGCTGTGTGTTTTAATTGGAGACTGGTATGATACTCCTTTGATCAGAGTTGCAAGCTTTGCTCAGATAAATCTTCAGGGTGTTTTTTGTAAGTCACTGGATTGCTTGGGGGCCTCCTCTCCTTTCAGGGATGTGTCAGAAGAAATCAGCTCAACTTCAGAGACAATAAGTATGTTACAGAATATAGCAGTGTTACAGTCCTCTGTTTCTTCTTTGATTAAAATTCAATTGATAACATGCATGTGATAATCACCCGACATCTCCGGGCTCATGTAAACACAAAGTGCAGCTCAGCAGCTTAGAGGGATTCATGTGGGGATTTTATTATGCATTGCCTACATACACTGTAATCCTGTACAGAGTGGTGATTATAAAGAATTCCAACACAATGCTGCTGGGATAAACTTGGGATATTGGTTGCATGGTGCTAGTTGGAAAGACATCTGGCTAACTTTTAGTTCTAACCTCACACACCAAAAGAAAAGGACAGAATGTACAGGGGAAAATGTTATGTAACCCTAGATCTCTTAAATGAGTCAAAATTGACCAGCAACAATGTTAAAATGATATGTGAATTATTTGATTGGCTCTTTCTGGCAGTCCACACACTTGCATACAGATAAACACACATACCTACTGTTCAACTAATCTCTAAAACAAGATTGCCAGTGTTAAGCAATGTAGTTTGCCAAGCGTAAGCATAGTTAAGTTGGCACAAATTTCTCAATTCCACACTGAAGTAGCTACCTCCATACTTACTAAATCAGGGTATTAGAACAAATTGAATAACATAATAAAATTGCCTGCTCAAAGACCATTACATTATTTAGAATGATCCCACAAGAACAGCAAGACATGAAAATTAAGCATCCAATATAATCTGTATGTTATTGTTAGACAAAGGGTGCAACATTTCTTTTCTCATTTCCTTCTAAACTAAATTTCTGGCAGATTATTTGGCCGATGAAAAATGCATCATTCATTTTTCTAAATACACATTTTCTTGTGTTTTATATATATTTATGCTGACAAACTGCATCTAAATGCAGAATTGCCTCTTGTTATTTGCAGACAAGACATTTCAAAAGGTATTAGTCACAATCAGAACATATTTGCTTTTTAAAAAAATAAAACGTAAGTCTGAAAAATACCCCATCATGAATGAAATGAACAGACATAGAACAGACATAGAACAGACATAGAACTTCTTTGAAATGAACAGACATAGAACTTCTTTGAATATACTATATTATAATTATATTAATAATTAGACATCATTATGTTACCAATATATTTTCTGCCTCTAATTCCTTGCTTAAATTATTATACTCAAAAATACACATATTCCAAAATATCTTTAGTAATACCTATTATAGTACTTCTAACACTTAAAATTTACACTTTAGTAATATAGTACAAATATATCTGATACATTTTACTCAGCACCCTATATATTGCAATACTTAAAGGCAATGATAAAAATAAAAACAATACAATAAACTGCACCAGTGATTATAATGTTGTCCAACAACTATATCAATATATCTTCCAAAATAGAAAGATAAAGCCCAGTCTTATTGTTCCCATATATCCTCTGCTTTCTACAACTAAGTTGTAGTTTAATTGTTGAATGTAAGTCCAGAAGCAACCCCAGCCTTTAGCTGTTCTCCATCTTCATCTCCCTACCCCTTCACTGAGAGGAGCAGATTGATGTTTGATCTTTCTGGAACAGTTTTTGGTGATTGATGCAAGAGCGTTTTAGAAGGGCTGGCGACATCTCTTGTAATTACACTGCTCAGATGTCAAGATTGCATTACATCAAATTGTCTGGAATGATGTAAATTTATCAAACATCCGGTGAGTAGTTCCTCCTGACTTTCACTTCAGACTCCTTTATCTAATAGAATAGGGACCAGAGGGGATTCTATAGTTACACTTTGTCAGCTGTAGTCTCTCATGATCCTGCTTGACCAAAGTGGGGAGGGCAGGGTAGAATGGAGAAAAGGGATGTCTTCCCATTGCCTTGTTTGTTTTATCATTCCTTGCTGCCTTACACACCTACTATATTCTCTGCAGTAGGAAGAGAGGAGACATAATGTGATTTGAAAGCCCAGGATAGTTGAAGCAACAGGGTTTCAACCAAGCAACAGCAATCATGTCTGCTCAGTGAGGTAAAACATGCCGTTTGTATTCCAGACAGAGGTTTTCAATTATGCTTGTTAAAGACCCAAAGATTAAAGAGCATAAAGATTCATTTCCTAAGGCAGTATCTTGAGGAATGCTTAATAATCATCACCATAATAAATGAATAACATTTTCCTGGCATTTGTTCTTTTATTGTTAACAGTTCTAGTGCTGAATGGTAGGGAGGTGGACAGGATTAGTTTATAGACAAAGTAACAAGAGATAACTGCTCAGGATTTATTGTACATTCCTGAAACAATCAAACTATTTCAAAGACCGATTAGCTGGGAAATGCATTTCCATGCGTTTTATTAAATTTGTTTGTTTAGCTGGTAAACAGCTTTGTCAGGG
This sequence comes from Naja naja, assembly GCA_009733165.1. Taxonomy (NCBI): domain Eukaryota; kingdom Metazoa; phylum Chordata; class Lepidosauria; order Squamata; family Elapidae; genus Naja; species Naja naja. The sequence continues at coordinate 141,228,565 of CM019150.1, forward strand.
TCCTCAAGTGGGCTATACCTGTGGGTGTCCTCATTACAATAGTTCCATCAGCTGCATACTTCACAAAAGTAACAGTAGTTTCCTAATTATTTAGAATTTAGAAATTTAGAACAAGTGGACTAGAAAGACGGAGCTCTCTGATATTGCTGCCCCATGAAAAGAAATCTGTTGTTCTAAAAAAATGAGGTGACAAGATAGCTTTGGGTTTCCAGACAAAAGAGCTATATATTTTCTCTAGTATATACTGTCCTATGCTTTGTTTGCATATATATTCACAAACACACATCCATATTTATCTATCTATTTATAACTCCCTTTTTATGAGAGAAGACGGCAAGGAAGTAACAGGCAACAGAGAGAAAGCAGAACTGCTTAACTCATTCTTTGCATCGGTCTTCATGCAAAAAGAAACTATAGCTCAACCCACCAAAAACATAACTATAAAAGACAGACCAGAAATAAAAGTTAAAATAAGCAAAAAAAATAGTAACATGATGCTAATTAAATTCTGTGCCCAGAATTGTGCTACAGGTGAAGCTCGAAAAATTAGAATATCATGCAAAAGTTCATTTATTTCAGTAATACAACTTAAAAGGTGAAACTAATATATGAGATAGACTCATTACATGCAAAGCAAGATAGTTCAAGCCATGATTTGTCATAATTGTGATGATTATGGTGTACAGCTCATGAAAACCCCTGTGTGGCACTTTTCCATGGTTTTTATTTTTCCATGTTATTAATTGAAAAGCTTAGAGCCTAATAACACAAGCAGAGCTAACATAATCGTTAATAGGGCATACTCAAAAGGCTGTTTTATGATTAGAAAGGGAAAACATAGAGTAGAACTTGAACTGGACAACGTCTTGCTAGTCTTTCCAAATGCAAATTCATTTATCCTAATGTTCTGCCACCTGAGGTACATGCATCTTCTCCTTTTCATGATACATTATTTTAATAAAAGGACAAAAATATGCATTGGTTGAATCCAGACCAGATCCAGAGTGGCTATGTGGTAGAGTTAAACCTTCTCCTAACACTTTGATTTCTAATTCCTACCATACCTCAGGCTAATTGGAATTTATCTGTTAGAAGCTTTTCTTTTTAAGTTTCTACAAAGGAAAATAATAAGAAGAATGTAATGTGTGTATGTGTGTGTGTGGAGATTTATTCCTCTTTCTTATTTGCAGAGGCCAGTTTATATCAAGTCCTCTCATTCCCTTACTAAACAAAACAAATTAGTAAGGTCTAGGAGTACATGTCTAGAATTACATGTCACCATAAGGCAAAATCATGTAATTGCATCTCACTTACTTTGGCCATGTAATGTTGGGGGAAATCACTGGAGAAAGCAAGTATGTCTGGAAGAGTTAGCAGTAAAAGGAAACCAAGCCATCCATCAGCATGGTTAATTAAGCAGGACACCATCAAAGCCAGAGTATAGAAAAACGCAAAGAGCTTGTGCAAGATTGGAAGATACAAATCACCAAAAGGTGAACACAACTGACTGGATAATATCATCATCCTGGACTACCAAATTCAGACTGCAAAAATTTAGACCAAGATGATATTTTAGCCAAGAGCTATAGGCAGCTGTTTCTTTCTTCCTAGTAATGAAGTGATAAACTAGAGCTTTGAAACTCAGATTGGTGATCAGCCCTCATATAATCAAATTCATTCAATACTAAATATAACTTGAGTTTTGAGATTATATTTATGTAGTCATCCTCTGGACTTGTTCCTCCAATTTTATCTATAAAATGTTTGGTGTCCCATGAACCAGGAGATAAAATAGGGAGGCAACTGGTATCCCCTGAGCCAGAAGACTAGTTCAAGACTTTATGATATCATTAACCATTACCCTACTGCAGTGGCCAGCAGAAGGCAAGGCTTCACTGATGCAGTCAATAGATGTTTAGGAGTTGAGGGTTTTCTTTCCAGGTGTTGACTGTGAATTATGTAATGGAAAGCACTTCTTTTTTTAATTGCCTTTTCTCTCCAAGCTTGGTGGACTAAATAGGAAAAATTGGACAATTGATTATATGTGGTATTTATGCAATACAAGTGGCTAATTTGAGTTAATCCTAAACAAACGTGAATTTATTTTTGATTCATTTTTGGTCAATTAATCCTTGACCCAGTTAATCATGTTCTGCATTTCATGTTCTCAGTTAATCATGTTCTGCATTTAAATATAACAGAATTCCTTTTTATGTATTCTGTCCGCCATTTGGTCTCATTTCTTCTGCTGGATTTAGTCATGTCATCTTTCCCTCCTAGGTTTGGTTTCTATAACTCTGACCAACTCGATTAATTTCTTCTAAATTTCAATACATTTTTTTTTCTGCGCATCATCAGTCTCACCAAATCAGATTTGGGGTTTTGATAAAAAAAATATGAAATATCAAAGCTACCACTAGTTAATAAAATAAATGTCTTCTGTCTCTTTGTTTCCATCTAAGTTACAGTCATGTTACAATTACACCAGAACTAAAGTAACTCAGAAAGAGGCAAAAACCAGGAACTCATCTCAGCCTTGCCAAATAAAACTGACTTTGGCTAACCAATCTACTGATTAAACCCATCAGATGCAATGAATTTATATATCCAGGAAACAAAGTGCATTAGAAGACTGTTTCAGTAACAAAATCAGCTCCACTATTTTAAATAACCAAGTTTAATTCCAAATTAAACATTAACTACATTAATTACCTTTGAGATATTATTGGAAAAAAATACATATGTATGCACATTGTTTTCTGTCTAAGTATATATCTAGTTACTATGAATACATATACATGCACACAGAGAGACCTACTTGTAACACAAAATGGGGACTAATCTTTTTCTTTAATCAGCAAGGTAAACAAAAACAATTCCATGTGATGCTTGCATCACCAGATCAGGTACGACCTGATTTAATCTCAATAAGGAAAAGAGAAAATAAAAAGCTACTAATCACCCTACAATGAATTATTAATATAATCCTAGCCCTTATCCTTATGGATTCAACTGAAGCCTGACTAAAGTGACTTATTAAGGGAATCCCAATGCAATGCAATTTGGAAGCAAAAACTGTTATGTATTGTCAAACAAATAAAGAGGTAATAATTTTATTTTTTAGGGTTTTAAAATTAGTGGCTTAAATGCAAGAAAAAATAACTTTAAAAAAACAGTCCAGGTTTTGTTTGTGTTACATTTTTTAAAATCACTCCCTTGAATGGGGAAAATAACTTTTAAACCCCACCTGCTTTATCTTTTCACAATGTCACAGACACATAGTTTGACAAATTTTAAACAGAAACGTGCATATGTTGACACACGTGCACAACTTGGCACATAGCTCTGTAAATTTTAACCATGCATACATAACATACATAACATTCCAAAGTTTAACTGGTAATACAAATGTTGTATATTTGCAGACAACAACCTTTAATAGCAAATCTAATGCATGTGTTTTTGTAAATTAAGATAGCAACATGCTTCTGTTGGAGTCTTTCAAATAAAAATAAATTCCTAGTGTGATGGTTAAACTAAAGGTCAGCAATGGAGCAGAGACAAATCTTGTCATCAATGGTAAAGCCATACAATATTTTGAAGTATTTGAGAAAACATACCATCACTATATTTTAGCATTTGTTTTATAAAGAAACAAATGCCCGATTTATAAGACAATAGAAATGTATGTTTCTCCCCATCAAGTATAAGAATTATAAGGTAGTGCTTAGTAACACCCATCCCTTAGTGCCTATTTACTATATACCATTTTTAGAATTTTTCTAAGTACCTGCATTTCTAGTGCCCAGTATTCTATAGTGTGCACTAGTGTGCTTGTGAGTCAGATACCAAAAAAGGTGGATATCAAGAATGCTTATATTTATTAAATTTATTTATTTAAAAGGTGCCCGTACTGCAGAATCCTGTTGTGTGCCAAATTCCTGATGAAGAAGTGCCAGAATCAACTTCCTAAAAGGTTGCTTTGATTAGGCAAGTTTAATAGGCTTCATCCTCTCCCCTCCAACCCCTGGAGTTGCTTAATTTAGGCAACAGCAAGGGAAAGTTGCACATTAGTGAGGATTAGCTACATCGTTAAACAACTAGCAGGTATTGGGCTGCCTAGTTAAAACAAAAGTTGGAAATAATTATCTGACTGGGGCTATGGCAGGAAATTTGCTCTTTCACCATTTGCTGAAGTAAATAGGTAGAGCTAGCTTGTTTAAGCAGCAACTTTTTCAGGTGTTAATTAAAAATGCAGGTCAATCACAGGGCATTCTAATAGCCCCAAGCTATTCTTCCACTGTATTGCTTTGGTACCTTCCTCCTCTTCCTCAGACAGAAAGTAATCACCCACCAAATCTGTCAGGCTCTCACAATGAATACTGTTCCCTCTAGCACCTTTTCCCACTAGCACCTTTTCCCTCTAGCACCTTTTTCCATAAATACATTTTGAAGCCTGCAAACAAAAATATGGTTATTGCAGTATGTGGTAGGATTGTTCTGTCCTAGACCTTCCCAAAAAGAACTATGTCAATTCTGAGTCCCAGCAAAAACCTCTTTTATTACATTAATGTGAATTTATTTCATTCACCATCAGCCAATGGCTTGGCAAACAGTCTTGCGAAGGTATACTAATTTATCTCAGATCTTTATCAATCCTGGAACTCTGCTCGGTAAATAGTTCCACACTAGTGCTCACAGGAAAGGGCTGAGTTATAGAGACAAATCCTCACGAGGCTGGAATGAGGGAACGAGCAAGTTGTTTCCTGCAAAAGCCCCCTCCCCTTTTGCTTCTCTTTTAATCCTGATGGGAAGGGCCATTCATCATCTACCTGTGGCCTCACTCCCACATCAACCCTGAGTTCTTAATTGTGCCTTCCTTTTGGCAGCTCTGCACATGCATAGGCAGGGAACGGGTTCCAGAAACTCCCCTGCCTCACTGCTGTCTGAGCCTGAAGGCAGCTGATGGCTGCCAGCCTGCCCTGGCCCCATCTCTGCCTCTGATGCAGAGCCCTCATCTGAGCCTTCCTCAGCCTCCAGAAATGGCCTTGGTTCCTCCCCAACCTCTTCACTACTGTCCAACTCTGCTGACAGCTCTTCCAGCTGCTGGCTAGTCACAACAAGGATCTCACTTGTCAGCTACCCTAAGTCATTTGTTTGTTTATTGTATATGGCCAGCCCTATCACAGTAGTGATTTTCAGAAGCACATAACAATAGCTATAAGCAATGACCAGTGACTTCCAAGGTAAGCAATACATGCAATCACAAAAAAACATATCAGTAGCAGAGTTCAGAACTTTGTGAAAAGTTAACTGGGTTGAAGACATCTGGATAGGTGATGCTGTTCCTGACTGTAATGTCCATGATTCTAATCTATTAATGAACATGATCAAATTGAAGTCTGGTTATAAAAACCTCCTGCCCAATCATTTTGATCAAGGAACTCACTGGCCTTTTGCTTTTATCTGAGATGTGTGATGATATTGCCTGAAAATAGCATGTTTGTATTTTGATAGATTTCATATCTATAGATTTCAGCAATTCTGTAATCTTTTTCTAAAGTTACATTCAGTTCTATAATACACCATGTTTTATTCAGGCACTTTCTTCATTGTTGTATCTAAATGACTTCGCTGTTTTTCTGTGTAGGCTGCACACAAACTAAATGTGGACTCACTCTCTATTTGATAGAGTAGGTCTGGAAATTAGAGGTGCCTTTGGAAGTACACTTTGGCATGTCCAAATATTGGTTTATGTTCTCAAAGATTTAACAAAGACTTACAGATGACCATCAATCATTCTTGGTTCTTGTAAATAAAGGGATGAAAACAGTTGAAATAATAAAACAGGTTTCAGTAATTAGGCAAGCAGCATTTTCCCCCTATTGCCTCATAGAGCATCTCATGTTCAAAGGAATTCGGACCATATTCTCAACTAGAAACTGTTCAAATATATGTTAGTTAACAGCAAATTATCCCATTCATGTGCTAGATGCTTTGTGCACTCTTCTTTAATCCCAGCATGATTGTATCATAAAACAATCCTTTGCAGAGTAACAGATGGGGAAACTGATGAAAATGCCACAACACAATTTTCTTATAAGTACAGAGGGAGCTGTTGCTGAGGTGACCAAGATTAGTGTATTGACTCCTTCCAGTATGTTATACTGGCCTCTGACTGCATAGTTAAGCATTGCTTTGTGTATTTGGAGAATAATTCTGTTGCATTAGAAACTTTGGTTGTGCTATATACTGCACTGTCTTCCTGATATATTAGAATATCAGGGCTTCCGGTTTTGAGTGTCCCCAAAGACGGACCACTGACCGCGATTGTGCACGGCTTTGGTCCGTGCTTTATTTATTTATTTATTTATTAATTCGACTTATATGCCGCCCCCTCTCCAAAAGGACTCGATACAAAATAAAATCACACAACAATAAATTAGATAAAACCAAATTAAACAATCAAGCCGAATTAACACTAAAATCGCAACATTAAAACTCTAAAAAACCACCCCACACCAGGGTCACAGCCGGATTGATTAAACAACCAGGTCTTCAGGTGCGATGGAAAGTGCAGAGGTCAGGGGCCAGGCGGAGCTCCAGGGAAGTTGATTCCAGAGGTCGGGGCGCAACAGAATAGCCCGTCGTCGGGGACGCCAGCGGCACTGTCCGGCCGGGACTCCCAAGGACCCATGTCATGAAGGACTTTGTATGTTAAAGTTAGAACCTTGAACCTCACCGGGCGCAACTGGCAACCAATGGCACAGGAGCAGCCATCACCAGCGCCAGCTGCAATCTCGGATGGTGTGCAAGGGCAGTCCTAGATAGAGAGCATTGCAGTAGTCGTCGCGGTAACAAGGGCATGAGTGACGTTAGGGCATCGGGTCCAAAGCGCGAAGCTGGCGAACCAGCGGACCTGGGCAAAAGCCCCCTGGTGACGGCTCCCACCTGCTCCTCCAACGGGCCGTGCATCCAGGAGGACCCCAGGTTCCTAGCCCTATCCACAGGGGCAGCACCACTCCCCTATGGTCAGCGATGGACATTCCAAACTGGACGCGATGCGGTATGTACAGCCACTCAGTCTTGGCGGGTTGAGTCGAAGCATATTTCCGTCCATCCAGATCCGTACCGCATCCAGACAGCGAGTCATCACGGAGAGGGCATCACTGATCTGGCCTGGGGTGGAGATATATAACTGTGTATCATCAGCATATTGATGATACCTCACTAAAAACCACGAATGATCTCACCCAGCGGTTTCATGTAGATATTAAATAAAAGGAGAAGAGAACCCTGAGGACCCCACAAGTGAGTGCCCTCGGGGCGATCTCTGCCCCCTGCTAACACCGTGCGACCGCCCACGAGGTAGGAGGAGAGCCACCGAAAACAGTGCCCCCACCCCGCGTCAAAGGATACCATGGTGATGGTATCGAAAGCCGCTGAGAGGTCTAACAGGACCAGGACAGAGGAAAAACCCCTGTCCCGCGCCCTCCAGAGATCATCCATCAGTGCGACCAATGCCGTCTCCGTGCTGAGCCCTGATCTTTTAGATTTGGGGCAGAAGCTGCCTCGTAGGGGCGTCGGAGGAAGTGGAGACTGTCAGCCGGGTAGAGGGGAGCCGCAAATCCCCCCCTTGGTTTGGCAAAGCTCCGTCCCGAAGACGCCTGAAGCGGTGGTCAAAAATGGCCACCCTGAAGGGGAAGATTAGACTGGAATAAGTATTGGGCAGGAGAGAGAGGAAGAAGCGAACAGCAGGAGGAATGGGATGATATAATCAAATGGAAATTACCCTTTGGATTAACATTACAAAGTATCTTTAAGAAAGGACTCAAAGCAGCGAATTGAAAGAAGTTTAAAAAAAGTTGTGAATTGTCTTTGACAGCGACGGAGCTTCGAGCTGAGAGAAGTAGAAGCTGTAGAAGGAATGACACAACTAATTTGGATGAGTATATCTTGATTTTATATAAGCACTAATTCAAGCTGAACTATAGATTGCTAAAGAGGAAATTTATATTAACTGGATCTTTTTGGAGGGCTGTGGTTTGAAAAGCTCTGAATAATTGGGAAAAGAAAAGAGGAGGTGTGGACTTATTAGAACAAAGAGTGCCATCTGAGTTAAATTCAATTTGACTTTATTTTTTTAAAAGACTGTTTCTTAAAAATACAAGGAAAATTGATACAATAAAATAAGAGTTTTGGAAAATTGAAATATTGAAGTAAAGAAAGCTATATGAAGATTCTGCCCTTGGATTAATTGTTGATTCTGTTATGGACTTGGTATTGGACTAGCTGAGGCTTAAAAGTTGAGAGGAAGGAAACAAAAGCAGACTGTTGGAAATTAACTTTAAAGACACCAACTGGATTAAATAGAAAATTGTAAAATGGCAATATCTCTTCAGGCACTAAAAATGGAACTTGGAAACATTAAGGAAACTTTACAGGAAAGAGGTGAAACTTTGGGTTTGTTTTTAAATTTTTTGAAGAGGTGATTGCAGAGTATGAACAACAAAGACAAAGTACAGAAGAAGAGGTGGAGCAAATTTCAGAAGGGGCCATCTTTAATCACCATCAAGAACAAAGGAATCCAGACAGAAAGAGAAAAAGAATTGGGAATAAATATTGGAGGTCTGAGAAATTGATTAAAGAGGGAATTATCCAGAAAATAAAAAAGGGGAAAAGAATCAGCAGAAATTCAAAGGGCAGAAGATAGTTAATAAGAGGGGGTTAAAACTGGAGTGAAATAATAAAGGAGGAAATGTTAGGGGAAAGAAGGGAGAAGAAACAGGATTTGGGAACAAAGGAATATGGGAATTTTTAAAAAAAATGGGGATAAATTTCTTACACAGAGATAATGGCTGAATGATACTGGGAGAGGAGATTCTGCAAGGTGCTGGGGAATAATATAGATAAATTTGTAATAGAATTGTTATTTTTTGGTAATGCTCTCTTCCTTTATGTTTAAGAGGTAAATACAATAAACATATGGAATATGTTTATCAAATATATTGAAATACTTTTGAGGATTGGAATGCTGCTTTTCATTTCTTTTGGTTTAAGTATGAATGGAATAATTAATAGAATATGTGTAATAAATAGATTGAAATAAATGAAATGATATAGGAGGAGAGCTGAACATGAAATTGGCATTAGGGTTTAGGATTAAATGAATAGATAAATATGTCCTTTTTTTTTATGAAATTGTAGATAAATTTTATGGAATTAAGAAGGGAAAACCATGCAGAATCTGATTTACATATGTTATGTAGTTTTAAAGGGGATTAGTAATTTTAAAGTTGTAGGTAATAAAATGCTAAATATTTGATGTGATTTAAAAGGGGAAATAATTAATGAATATGTAACTCTGAGGTGGCACTTTTAAATTGATATTAAAGGGGGGAAAACAATTTATAGAAGAAGTATTACTAATTAGAATTTAAGAGGATTATACAAATGTGACAATTAAAAGTACTACAGCACAATAACTATGAAGTCAATATATGTGAATTAAATTATGAGATAAGCACTTGGAATAATATAACAAAATAGAAAATGCATAAAAATATTGTTAAGACTAGAAATTAAATATAAAAATTGAATATGTAACTATGGTCATATTTGTATGTATATGTGGAACCTGTAATCATGCTGTTCACTAAAAAGAGATGTTAAAATGTAGAAAACTAAATAAAACTTGTTTTTTAAAAAAAGAATATACCAAGAACCTAATTAGCTAACATGATCTGCCAGGAGATGAAAAAGAAGCAGGTGATTTTTTTTTATTCCTATGCTGCCATAAATAGAAGTTCCATGATCTTAGAATTAAACTTTTTTTCCCCATCATTCTTCAGTCATCTGCTCTGGTAAAGGACTTTAATAGCTTACATTATTTTTTATTATTATTATTTTATTAGACTTGTATGCCACCTCTCTCCCTAAGGACTCAGTGCGGTGAACAATAAAACCCAATACAAATGACAATAAAAACATTAAACAAATACAAGCCTAATCAATCATTATACAAATTTAAAAATTAAAACAAATAAAAATCAACCCACACCCCAAAGTCAGTCCAGACCGGCCTGTTGAACAACCAGGTCTTCAGGTCCCAGCGGAAGGAGCGGAGATCAGGGGCCAAACGGAGGTCCACGGGGAGTTGGTTCCATAGGGCGGGTCCTCCCACAGAGAAGGCCCTACCCTGGGAACCGCCAGTTGACAATGCCTAACCGACGGTACCCCCAGGAGGCCCCATCTATGGGAGCATACTGGGTGATTGGAATGTGATGCTGGCAGGAGGCGTTCCCGCAAGTACCCTGACCCCAAGCCATTTAGGACTTTATAAGTTGTTACTAACACCTTGAAGCTAATCCGGAAGGCAACCGGCAACCAATGCAGGTTGCGCAGGAGGGGTGTAACATGGGAGTATTGGGGCACCCCCAACACAGCCCGCATAGCTGCATTCTGCACCAGTTGCAACCTCTGAGTGGTTTGCAAGGGCAGTCCCATGTAGAGAGCCTTGCAGTAGTCAATTCAGGAGGTGACGAGCGCATGAGTGACTGTTCATAGGGCATCTTGGCTCAGGAAAGGGTGGAGCTGGCGAACCAGCCGAACCTGGGCAAACACCCCCCTGGCCACAGCTCCCACCTGCTCCTCCAAACTGAGCTGTGAATTCAGGAGGACGCCCAGGTTCCACGCCCTGTCCACGGGGGGCAACACCTCTCCCCGCATGACCAAAGATGGTATATCCTGAGAAAACCGAGATGCCGGTACGCACAGCCACTCAGTCTTGGCCGGGTTGAGTTGGAGCCTGCTACTCCCCATCCAGATCTGCACTGCTTCCAGGTAAGTCCTAATATAGGCTATTAGCTGGGCATGGTCAGATTCGGAGCGGCTTGTCCTCCACCTGCTCTCTAGGCACCTTCTCCGATGCTTCATCCCCCGGAGCTCCTTGGAAAACCAGGGAGCTAACCAGGATCTACGGTGGGGAAGGGGCCGCAAGGGGACAACACAGTCGAGCGCCTCCGAGGCCACCTGTTGCCAGGCAGCCACCAAGTTCTCAGCTGGGAACTGGGAAGTGGGTAAGAACCCCAGCACCATCTGAAACCTCTCCGGATCCATCAGGAGTCTGGGGCGGAACCATCGAATTGGCTCCTCATCCCAGCAGCAAGGGACAGCCAATTGGAAGACCAGCCTCAGGAGATAGTGATCAGTCCATGATAGCAGTTGGGTAACCGGTGAGCCCCCCCCCAGATCACTACACCACTGCCCCGAGATAAAAACAAGGTCAAGCGTGTTCCCCCCCTCGTGAGTAGGGCCTTGAATCACCTGGGTCAGGTCCATGGCTTCCATGGATGCCATGAACTCCTGAGCCAACCCCAACACCTCCCCCAGAGAGGGCAAGTTGAAATCCCCCAGAACCATGAGCCTGGGGAACTCCATCGCCACCTCCAAGAGGGCGTCAAGCAGCTTGGAAAGGGCCATCGCTACGCAGCTGGGGGACAGGCACATAAGCAACAAACCCAACTGACCCCCTGGGCCCAGCCTCAGCAGGAGGGACTCACACCCGCCTATCTGTGGGACAGTGACCTCCCTTGGAAGCAGGGTCTCCCTAATAACCACAGCCAACCCTCTACCCCTTCCCTGGGCTCGTGACCAGTGAAGCACCCGGAAACCTGGGGGACATAAATCACAAAGAGGGACCCCTCCCTCAGGTCCCAACCAGATCTCCGTGATGCATGCCAGGTCCGCAGCCTCCTCCTCAATGAGTTCATGAAGGAGGGATGGCTTACTGGCTACAGACCTGGCATTTACATACACCAGCCTAAGCCCAGGGACCACACTTCCCAAAACCCCAGGGGAGTGGGCAGAAACCTGAGGGTTGGAGTGCATCATCGCTCGTAAACAGAGGGGTTGCACTCCCAAGACATAATTTGGCCCTCTGTCTTGCCCCCTCCTGCCATGTCTGATCACCCTAGGAATTGCCAATCCCTACCCCCCACCCGAGGCCCCTCACCCAGCCCCCATAACAAGACCCGTTTCCAGCCTGGACAAACCCAAGTTTTGTGTCAGGAGTTGATTTCCACTCCTCCCTATCCCATTAAAACATTGAGTTAAAAATTTAAAAGTTGTCCCTTTAATACATTATTAAAATTTAACCCCCTGGTTGCACCATGCCACCTCTTGGGATCCCGGGATCCGTCCTTAAGGTAGGCTCTTGATAACCCAGTGGGCCACCCCAAGGACAAGGGAGCAGTCTTGAGGACCCATAACTCCAACAGTGAGTAAACACATAATTATTCTGTATTCAATGGAACCAAGCACTATACATGTTATTTTCCAAAAGGCAGAGACAGAAAACAGTCTTGATGTAGGAGTGTATTTGTAGCTTGGGGCTGAACTGTGGAGTCCTTGATGCTCTCTGAACTTGGTTATTTCTTGAAGATGTTTCATTACCAAACTAGGTAACATCAGTGGTGCTAGAAAGGAATGGGGTTTGCACTAATTTTGCATACTAGTTGCTTGCTCTGTTGGTGTTGGTGGGAGCAGCCTTGGGGGTTATTTGATTAGGCTGTTTACTGTTAGTATATTTGTCTGAGTTGGTGGTTGGTGGGTTTTAATTATTTTAATGTGTAATTGGGGTTTTGTTCTTGTTTAATAGTTTTTTAAATTTTGTACTCTGGTGTTTTATTGTTGTAAGCCACACTGAGTCCTTCAGGAGATAGGGAGGCATAGAAATCCCATAATTAAATTAAATTAATTAAATTAAATTGAGCATTGTTTACTTCTTGATTGTTGGTCTAATGTTAATCTTGATGTTAATCTCTGATCATTTGGTTATTGATTGCTAGTGGGAAGTTGTTTTGGTCTTATTATTTTCTCTTTTGAATGGTATATAGATGTCATTTATGTCTATCATGGCCAATTTGCTGAGTGCCAGCCTTCAAGGTATTCTCTAACATTTTTGGACTTGGCTCGGTCTAGGATACTCAGTTTCCCAGTTAAAACTAGAGTTAAATCTGTCCATATGTTGTGAAATTAAGGACTTTTCATCATGTCTTAGCTGGTTTGCATGATAGGGCGTTGCTATATGATTATAACTAGTACTAGTTCATGGCAGTGTTATCACAGCTCGTGTTGATTGTGGTATATTGGGTTGAGTGGTCAAACACATTTTGATAAAATTGCATGGGTATCCATTTTGATGGAAAATGTATAGATGTTAAGTTCCCTTTTTCTGATGTCCAGGGTTCCTGCAGTGTGTTTCTGCTCATCTACATAGCATTCTTACTCAGTTTCTCTTGTGAGAGGTTGGGTTGTTACTTTGGTAGTGCAGCACTTGGTTGGTGTGAGTGGGAAATATTGGAAAAATATAATTCCTGATTCTTATAATAGTTGCTTAATTGGAACATAGGAAATAGAAATACAGCATCATTTCTATATTTCATGGAGAGACAATTCTCAGTGGAATACTACAAAAGCTAAAGAACTCTTGTGTCACCTGTTGCAAGAGAAGAACAGAATCTTACTATCATTTCTTCATGCTTTTACATGTTGTGGTTGATCTCTATGAGCAGTTGCTTTTGAGAGAAAGGTGATTAGAACTTGTAAAGAGAGGCTGATCTAAATCACATCCTTTTCATTTAGTGAAAGGCCATAAATTTTTTGATGGTACTGCACTGAGGGAGAATTTTCAAGAAAACTCAAAAGATTAAATGGAATGAAAAGCTTAGGAGGGCAATGTTTCAGGACTTGTGGATATTATAGATCAGTAGTGATACTCAAATATAGACACATAGTTCAACAAAGCTTCCTGATTTTCTGAACAAGCTGCATTTAATTTATAGCTTCCTCTTTTTTCATTTGTCACAGCACATGCAGCAAATGAACAAATCACCCAATTTTCATAATTAATGTGGACAGCACACACAGCAAATGAACAAACTATCCAATGTTCATAACTAATTATGTTTGTAAGCCAAACTGGTATGCAAAGAAAAAAACCCCCTAAGATCCTGTGCACTATGAAAAATATTTAAAAGAATCAACGTAAATGCCAACTTATAATTATCGATGATTTAAGCATGTATAAAATGCAAAGTTCCCTAGAGTAGGAAGATCTGCAAAACTAAGCAAATGTTAATCAGATAATATGATTGCATGCCTACTCATAAGTAATTTTTACTAAGTTTAATGAATAAGATTGCAAATAAATGAAGATTCTATGAATATCATATAATAGAAAGTGTATCCCTTCTCCTCAAAGAGGAGATCACAAGTCCTTCTTCCCCTTCCCACTACTTTGTTTAAACCTCTGGTTCAAAGGTTCCCTGCCCTTTAGAATGATTTTTTTCGTCCTTGCAAAAATTATGAAGGTAATCTTGTTTTTTCAGTTCCACTGAAACATTAAATGCACATACTCTGATGTATATGAGCATATACATCACTCTTATGCCAATATATTTATCCAACTGGATGCACATATGCACACATTCAAATCCTACCCTTTTCCCAAACATTCTTAGGCACATGGAAATTGCTGAGTGAAGGAAATCAAAGCTGTAGCAACCATCCAGACTGATAAAGGTTCTTCCAGCAGTTCTCTTGGGCAGAAGCCAGAGGATTCCCTCACATCTCTTTGCTGAGATGGAGATATTTTTGCTGGACCTTACAAGGAGAGGGACTTCCATAAAATAGATGGCTATAGCAGCAAGAAGTGGTGAAGAAAAGGCTTTGAGGTGACAGTGATATACTTTCTAGCAAAATAAGACATATAGAAGATGTGTTCTCCAGCAGCTTGTTGTTCAGTACTTGGCAGCTGCTCACAATACCAAAGTCAGTTTCTCACAAAGTTCTTGTATCATCCTTTTTTCTGGGTCTAAGCAACCCTTTAGACATATTCTGTCTGCACAGATAAAACCAAGTGATCTCAATAGCTAATGACGAGATGACAGCAAAGAAATCTGATCCTTCCAACCTCCACTCCATCCTGTCAGAATTAATCCTTCCATCACCCCCACCATCCTGCCAGAACTGATGAAGTTTATTGGAAGAGAAATGTAATGTCTTCCTCAACTGAAAAAAACAGTCCAGTTGCCTTTTAGGAAAAGCTGAGCACCTTTGAGATAACTATGACCTGGATGATTGAGTATCTCCACAGATATTCAATGGGCACCTCCACTCAACTCCAAGCTCTGGAGACAGTAGTTTAAGTGGTCTTTGTTTTCTTTTACCCACATTATTTGCATGATCAAAGAATATGAGCTCCTGTCATAATCATTAGCTCACTTGCTTGTGTGTTTGGGGGGCTATCAGGTTTTTGATACCACTGGAGACTTTATGTTTTCAGTTTCCTTTTTCTATTAAATAGTATGCCTCAAGGTATTTACTATTGCTATAGAAATAGAGAAGATCACTCACAGGTTCAGAAAAATCCAAGCAGCAATGGAGTAAGTTGGAAAGAAAAGACAGTGACACTATAAATATGTTTTCCAATATGTTTTAAGGAAACATCTTTCTTAAGGAAAATAAATTTAGAGATTTATTTTTAAGGGATTCTGATGGCAGATTCCCACTCAAATTAAAAAAGAAAACTTAAACTAGGCTTGCCAAATAATGTAAGTAAGGAGAAAGAAACAAGGAGAAAATTCTAGTGATAAACAGATACACACACGTATGTGTGTGTTTGTGGGGTGTGTGTGTGTTAGGATATCTAATGCATTAAGGTAAATTGAAACAAAAGTTTAAACATGCAAAAATATGTTTCTCAGTAATTGTTTAAAAAAGTGACTTTTTTCTTATAATCTCTAACCATCATTGTCTGTCAGGGTTCCATAAAGTTTCTGGGTTGTTATGTTGTTACAAAATGTTTTTAAAAAGTGCAACATCCTGCATACTACAACTTTTTCTGAAATGATGATTATAGTTGGAATAACATCATGTAGGAAACTGACAAGAGATGTCACATTGTGTTATTCCATATTTATTTATTTATTTATTTGAACTTATATGCCCATCTCCAAGACTCGGCTTACAACTAAAACATGAGACAATAAATACTTAAAAAACAATTAAATTAAATTATAAGTCCAAATATAAGCACTATAAAACCCTTAAAACCATCCTCACCCGGGGGTCACAGCCCGGGTTGGTCAAATAACCAGGTCTTTAGCTCATGGCGAAAAGTGTGGAGGTCAGGGACCAGGCGGAGCTCCAAAGGCAGTTGGTTCCAGAGGTCAGGGGCCGCGACAGAAAAGCCTCATCGGGAATTACCAGTCGGCACTGACCCGCTGACGGACCCCGAGAGTCCTTGCCTATGGGCTCGCACAGGCGACCGGTATTCGATATTGGAAGAAGACGCCCCTTAAATATTGAGGACCCATGTCATGAAGGACTTTATATGTTAACACCAAAACCTTGAATCTCACCTGAGTGCAACCGCAACCAATGCAGGCCACGCAGGAGGGGGGTCGTGGGAGAACCGGTAACTCCCATCACCACCGCGCCGCCGCATTCTGCA
Source organism: Naja naja (assembly GCA_009733165.1). Lineage (NCBI taxonomy): Eukaryota > Metazoa > Chordata > Lepidosauria > Squamata > Elapidae > Naja > Naja naja. Next base: position 141,245,081 of record CM019150.1, read on the forward strand.
CCAGCTGCAGTCCGATGGTATGCAAGGGCAGTCCCAGATAGAGAGCGTTGCAGTAGTCGAGTCTAGAGGTAACAAGGGCATGAGTGACCGCGCAGGGCGTCCCGGTCTAGGAAAGGGTGAAGCCGAACAAGGCGAGCTGGGCAAAGGCCCCCTGGCAACGGCCCCCACCTGTTCCTCCAACCGAGCCGTACATCCAGGAGGACCCCAGATTCGCGCCCTATCCACAGGGGCAACACTCTCCCCTATGGCCAAAGATGGATAATCTTGACTGGGCCGACGCCGATATGCACAGCCACTCAGTCTTGGCTGGGTTGAGTCAAGCATGTTCCCACTCATCCAGTTCCGTACGCATCCAAACACCGGGTCATCAGGGAGAGGGCATCGCTGATCTGGTTTGGGGTGGAAATGTACAATGTTCTAAACTGAAAGAGATCACATTAGTTTATGGATCTGATATTGTTATGTTGTATGTATTATATTATTACCATTATATTGTATTATATTATATTATATTATATTATATTATATTATATTATATTATATTATAATTATATTATAATTATATTATATTATATTATATTATATCATATCATATCATATTATTTATTATAATTTTCTGTCTTTATTTTGTCAATTTGGAAAGCATCCCAATTTATGTTAGAGATAAAGCTAAACAAACTGAAACTTAGTGGTTTGTTTTTCCCATTGATTGTCATGTAAAATCTACAGTTACACATAGGTGATCATATATGTTAAGCTACATATTGTGTATTTATTAGGACTTATAGCCTTAGTTCTCCAGACAATGTGTAATCACACATATACTCAAGCACAACACCAATTCAAATTAAAACTTATACAATAAAACCAATTAATATAGAAAACAAACTCTAAAACAATGTAAATTAAAATGAAAATGAAGTACAATTAATTGAGAAAATAAAAAGTTTCTCCACCTGGCACCAAAACAATACTAATGTGTGAGCACCTGTTGAGCCTTTCTGAGAAGACATTTCATAAATGTTTATCACAGAAAAATTGCTACAAACTATTTCATCTTCTTAAGTGAAGAGATCTGAAAGAGGGCTTCATAAGCACATCTAAAGATCCAGGTGGGAGAAGGAGATTCTTCAGGTAATCTTCTCTTAATTCTCTTAATTGGGGCTTCAGATGTCAAAACCAGAACTTAATATAACTTAATAGATTGGGATAGTATCAGAATACATACAAGGATTTTGATGGTTATAACCCTCAAAACCCCCAATTTTTTGTATTTGCCTATCTTGCAAGCAAAATTACCCATTCTGTGAGGTTAAAGTTAGTTGAAGTTAATTTGGATAGATGTCTACTGCAGACAATTGAGAGGCAATTTCTAAGTAAAGGCTAAAATATGTAAAGCTAGTTTGTGTTTAAGAAGTTCCTTTGATGTAAAAGAAGGAAGATCATGCACTGGAAAATTGAATTTTGAACAGAAAGAATATTAAGAAAAAAGCCCCTAAATGTGATTGATCCTGGATATTTCACTAACACCATGACCAACCTATTGAGTTTAGTAAAATATAACGATGATACCCATACCTCTTTGTGACTAAATCTGAAAATGATCTTAAGTTCTTGAACAATAGTGTGAGTTAAGGGATTTTTGTTTTCAAAGGGTGAATTATGTTGCAGTTAAGGATACAACCAAAACATGCAAGTATCTCCTTTCTGAAAACTAATCAATGTTGGTTTTGAGGATTTTGTGTCAAAAAAGTGTAAGATCTTTTTTGGAAGTGTTCTTTTCACCAACTTGTGATCTGTTGAGTTCCCAAGGAAATGTTGTGGTCCTGTCTCTCTCTCTCTCTCTCTCTCTCTCTCTCCTCTCCTCCTCCTCTCCTCTCCCTCCCTCCCTCCCTCCCTCTCTCTCTCTCTCTCTCATTTTCTTTAAGTGACCTAATCCATGCATAACTGTATGGCTAGTTAAGTTATGATGTTTAGAGTTTTGTGTGGTGTAATTGCTACATAAACCTTCATGTATAGAAAAACAACTCTTTCAGACTGTATAAGATTAGGATAACATTTTCAATATATAAGAAATTTCCCCTCTAATAATATAACAGACTACACTTATCCATTTTGTCTAAAATGTTAAGTTCAAATTAGCAGTAGTTCTCTCTCCATATTTCTTTAAAATATTCTGTAAAATACCAATGTTTCCCAAACAACTTGAATGTATCTCAAAGCTAGTTCCATGATCCAAGAGAAAGGATTTTATGGGATGTATACATTCAGTTCAATACTCTATCTGTAAATTAAGAGGCAATGTTGACTGATGACTTTTTAGAAGTTGAATTAAAACAATGATATACAGACTTTTGAATGAAAGTTCACACAGCATAGTAATTTTAAGTGAAGGGCCATTGAAAGACCTTGAGCAGAATTTAATAGCATAGTATGAACGATGATTTTGACTGGTGACTACTAACTAATAGATTTGCCAAGTCTAATAGGTAGAAAGCAATAGCCCAGACAATGTTTCTCAACCTTGGTGATTTTATGGTGTGTGGACTTCAACTCCACTCACCAGCTGGAGAGTTCTGGGAACTGAGGTCAGTGCACCTTAAGGTTTCCAAGGTTAAGAAACACTGGCCTAAATACTTTTATTCATCAAAGAAGATAGACATCTTTTATTTTGCAGCTGGCTGGCACAGATTATGTAGGTGGATGGGTAGAGGGCTGCTAATGTAAGCAGTTACTGTGAGGAAACTGATGCTACTTTAAAGATTATCTCTATATTGTCTGGGTGATTGTTACTCCCCCATGCTGAGCTTGTATATTTTGAAGATACAGGTAAGACACAAACTCTGCAAGAGTCCGTTATTCTGTGCAAATGAAGAAAATCATCCTACAAAAGACGGCTACTGTGATTTTCTTTCATGCAGAGAATGAAACTTGTGAAGGATTGAGGTAAAAAGAAGACAATGGCCAGAAATGAACCAGTGCGGGAATCTTTATTTCAACACAACATAAGGTGTAATTTAGTCCTTAGGATATGCAGTCACTGGAAATGCAGATATTTGATTGATTCCATCCATTTTAATATTCATTGACCTAAGGCAACACATTTGGGGAGTTGTATTCCAACTTTGAATAAAACCTCAGCATTTTTACTAAATTTTAAGCAGTATGTGTTGAATCCATCAACTTAAATCAAAGGCAACCCATTTAAATATCCAAGTATAAAACTCATTGGCAGTTTCATTTATACATAAACATAAAGTATGAGTTTTTCTTAAATCTACAGTTAATCCCAGTTTTGAAATTCTGGAGTAGGACTGATAATATCATCTTCCAATTCTAAACTTCCAGGTTTTCCCACTATTTTCTGTAATGTTTTACTTTCTGCAGAAATAAAGATGGTTTAGGGGAAAAGATGAAATAGATGCATGGTAAACTTTGACTTGCAATGCTAGGGGTCCTTTGATTTAAAGGTCCATTAGATTTCTTTGAGATGAAACTATTTTAAATAAATAGGAGACAATTCTATAAATCAGCTTAAATGGAGTTGAAATCTAGGTACAGATGGTTCTAATTTAACAACTTCAGCAACTGTTCAAACTTATAGTGGCACTGAAGAAGCAGCAGTTAAGATCAATCCTCATGCTTATTTTGGCCAGAGCACCCTTATGGTCACATGACTGTAAACTGGGCTCTCAGGATCCAGTCCATAATGACATCAAACATCTTGCAGTCACGGAATCACCATCTGGGACATTCTTTGTGGGCTTCCTACAAGTAAAGTCTAATGGAAAGCTAGCAGGAGGACAAACTGTACCACTCACAAACTGTACCACTTAATAATGGCAATTGGAAATAATAATAATAATAATAATAATAATAATAATAATAATAATAATAATTTATTTGACTTTTATGCCACCCTTCTCCCTAAGGACTCAGGGCGGCTAAAAATAAAACAGGACCAAATTTACATAAAAAATGCTGGAGTTTCCATTGCTAAGTAGCATATTCATGTAATGTCATGCTTTTCTTAGTCCTAATTACTATTGTTACATGAGGACTACTATAGTAAGTGGAAAAATTTATAATGACCAGCAAATATTCAAAGTTCAACTTTAAAAGGGAATTTCCAATTGCAACTGTAAAATCCAATCCAATTTCATTGTTTTTGCCGATGGTGATATGTTAACATTTGTTCTGAGATAAATGAGGGCAAACTATGTCTTAGAACTAATCATTTCCAGTGTTACTACCATTATTTTCAGCTGGCTAACCATCCTACTTTCATCCTATAACCTTCAGTTTTCAGCCCCAACATCCACGCATTTCTGATCTACACATCTATGAATTTCAGATCTATGCATTCCAGATCTGTGCATTACAGCTTATCTCTGGCTCACTAAATCATGTCCAACAGCTTGTGATAATGTTGATGGTGTCAGTGATGATGTACCAAATAAACACAAGCAGATGGGCTGAAATCTGCCTTGGCACTAATAACCTAAGGAAAGGAAAGCATATGTTCCAAGAGTAATTGTGGTGGTAGTGTTATGGAACAGAATCAGATTTCTCATGTTGTCATACAGAATTGTATTTGTTTGGTTGAGCCTTATGTTCTCATATGCAGGGAGCTGATGTTGTTCAGATTTTTAGTGTGTTAATATGAAAATGACTCCTTTAAGATTGGCTAGTGGGATAAAAGGAAAACAATACTCCTTCTTACAATCTGTCTAGAAATATCAGAATAGAAGCAGTTCTACACTGAGTAGTAATAATGTTTTAGGCCAAACTATCAATTCAGTGGTAGCATGTAGTTAACTTTGTTCAAAGTTAAATAGGGTCAGAGTTGTTCATAGTTGGATAAGAGGCATCCAGAAAATCTTAGTATTATAACTTGAATTGGAAAGCTTTCCAACATCCTGGAAACAGTCAATGGTGTACCACTTCCTGCATAGCCTGAAAAAGAGTTTGCTTTTATGGAGGAAATAGAAAACAACAACACAATTTTATTCCTTTGTCTATAGACTGTTTGACTTGATACAATAGTCCCAACTGAACCTGAACACATGGTGATCCTTCATTGGCTTATTGCTGCAGTAGTTTTGAACTGAATATATACTGAGGACTAGTAGGAACTACTTATTGCCCTGTGCTTGAATTGAAATTCTTTAACGTTAGATGTTATAAGTGTAAATAAGGATAGCTGGGTACTTTGTGAGTCATAAGGAGCTTATTCTAAGGATGGAATGGGACAACTTGCCATAGCCAACTCACTGTGGCCATGGACAACTTGCAGTGGGACAATTTGCCACAGCCAACTTGCTATAGGGCACCTCACTGCAGGATAATTTAACAATTAAATTTAATTAGTCAAAATAAAATAAAAATATTTTGATTTTTGTAATTCACGCTCCATTCTGTCC
>CM019150.1:141251503-141324124 GCA_009733165.1 Naja naja
TGTTCTGCATTTCATGTTCTCAGTTAATCATGTTCTGCATTTAAATATAACAGAATTCCTTTTTATGTATTCTATCCGCCATTTGGTCTCATTTCTTCTGCTGGATTTAGTCATGTCACCTTTCCCTCCTAGGTTTGGTTTCTATAACTCTGACCAACTCGATTAATTTCTTCTAAATTTCAATACATTTTTTTTCTGCGCATCATCAGTCTCACCAAATCAGATTTGGGGTTTTGATAAAAAAATATGAAATATCAAAGCTACCACTAGTTAATAAAAATAAATGTCTTCTGTCTCTTTGTTTCCATCTAAGTTACAGTCATGTTACAATTACACCAGAACTAAAGTAACTCAGAAAAAGGCAAAAACCAGGAACTCATCTCAGCCTTGCCAAATAAAACTGACTTTGGCTAACCAATCTACTGATTAAACCCATCAGATGCAATGAATTTATATATCCAGGAAACGAAGTGCATTAGAAGACTGTTTCAGTAACAAAATCAGCTCCACTATTTTAAATAACCAAGTTTAATTCCAAATTAAACATTAACTACATTAATTACTTTGGGATATTATTGGAAAAAAATACATATGTATGCACATTGTTTTCTGTCTAAGTATATATCTAGTTACTATGAATACATATACATGCACACAGAGAGACCTACTTGTAACACAAAATGGGGACTAATCTGTTTCTTTAATCAGCAAGGTAAACAAAAACAATTCCATGTGATGCTTGCATCACCAGATCAGGTACGACCTGATTTAATCTCAATAAGGAAAAGAGAAAATAAAAAGCTACTAATCACCCCTACAATGAATTATTAATATAATCCTAGCCCTTATCCTTATGGATTCAACTGAAGCCTGACTAAAGTGACTTATTAAGGGAATCCCAATGCAATGCAATTTGGAAGCAAAAACTGTTATGTATTGTCAAACAAATAAAGAGGTAATAATTTTAATTTTTTTAGGGTTTTAAAATTAGTGGCTTAAATGCAAGAAAAAATAACTTTAAAAAACAGTCTAGGTTTTGTTTGTGTTACATTTTTTAAAATCACTCCCTTGAATGGGGGAAAAATAACTTTTTAAACCCCAACCTGCTTTATCTATTCACAATGTCACAGACACATAGTTTGACAAATTTTAAACAGAAACGTGCACATGTTGACACATGTGCACAACTTGGCACATAGCTCTGTAAATTTTAACCATGCATACATAACATACATAACATTCCAAAGTTTAACTGGTAATACAAATGTTGTATATTTGCAGACAACAACCTTTAATAGCAAATCTAATGCATGTGTTTTTGTAAATTAAGATAGCAACATGCTTCTGTTTGAGTCTTTCAAATAAAAATAAATTCCTAGTGTTATGGTTAAACTAAAGGTCAGCAATGGAGCAGAGACAAATCTTGTCATCAATGGTAAAGCCATACAATATTTTGAAGTATTTGAGAAAACATACCATCACTATATTTTAGCATTTGTTTTATAAAGAAACAAATGCCCGATTTATAAGACAATAGAAATGTATGTTTCTCCCCATCAAGTATAAGAATTATAAGGTAGTGCTTAGTAACACCCATCCCTTAGTGCCTATTTACTATATACCATTTTTAGAATTTTCTAAGTACCTGCATTTCTAGTGCCCAGTATTCTATAGTGTGCACTAGTGTGCTTGTGAGTCAGGTACCAAAAAAGGTGGATATCAAGAATGCTTATATTTATTAAATTTATTTATTTAAAAGGTGCCCGTACTGCAGAATCCTGTTGTGTGCCAAATTCCTGATGAAGAAGTGCCAGAATCAACTTCCTAAAAGGTTGCTTTGATTAGACAAGTTTAATAGGCTTCATCTCTCCCTCCAACCCTGGAGTTGCTTAATTTAGGCAACAGCAAGGGAAAGTTGCACATTAGTGAGGATTAGCTACATTGTTAAACAACTAGCAGGTATTGGGCTGCCTAGTTAAAACAAAAGTTGGAAATAATTATCTGACTGGGGCTATGGCAGGAAATTTGCTCTTTCACCATTTGCTGAAGTAAATAGGTAGAGCTAGCTTGTTTAAGCAGCAACTTTTTCAGGTGTTAATTAAAAATGCAGGTCAATCACAGGGCATTCTAATAGCCCCAAGCTATTCTTCCACTGTATTGCTTTGGTACCTTCCTCCTCTTCCTCAGACAGAAAGTAATCACCCACCAAATCTGTCAGGCTCTCACAATGAATACTGTCCCTCTAGCACCTTTTCCCACTAGCACCTTTCCCTCTAGCACCTTTTTCCATAAATACATTTTGAAGCCTGCAAACAAAAATATGGTTATTGCGGTATGTGGTAGGATTGTTCTGTCCTAGACCTTCCCAAAAAGAACTATGTCAATTCTGAGTCCCAGCAAAAACTCTTTTATTACATTAATGTGAATTTATTTCATTCACCATCAGCCAACGGCTTGGCAAACAGTCTTGCAAAGGTATACTAATTTATCTCAGATCTTTATCAATCCTGGAACTCTGCTCGGTAAATAGTTCCACACTAGTGCTCACAGGAAAGGGCTGAGTTATAGAGACAAATCCTCACGAGGCTGGAATGAGGGAACGAGCAAGTTGTTTTCCTGCAAAAGCCCCTCCCTTTTGCTTCTCTTTAATCCTGATGGAAGGGCCATTCATCATCTACCTGTGGCCTCACTCCCACATCAACCCTGAGTTCTTAATTGTGCCTTCCTTTTGGCAGCTCTGCACATGCATAGGCAGGGAACGGGTTCCAGAAACTCCCCTGCCTCACTGCTGTCCGAGCCTGAAGGCAGCTGATGGCTGCCAGCCTGCCCTGGCCCCATCTCTGCCTCTGATGCAGAGCCCTCATCTGAGCCTTCCTCAGCCTCCAGGAATGGCCTTGGTTCCTCCCCAACTTCTTCACTACTGTCCAACTCTGCTGACAGCTCTTCCAGCTGCTGGCTAGTCACAACAAGGATCTCACTTGTCAGCTACCCTAAGTCATTTGTTTGTTTATTGTATATGGCCAGCCCTATCACAGTAGTGATTTTCAGAAGCACATAACAACAGCTATAAGCAATGACCAGTGACTTCCAAGGTAAGCAATACATGCAATCACAAAAAACATATCAGTAGCAGAGTTCAGAACTTTGTGAAAAGTTAACTGGGTTGAAGACATCTGGATAGGTGATGCTGTTCCTGACTGTAATGTTCATGATTCTAATCTATTAATGAACATGATCAAATTGAAGTCTGGTATAAAAACCTCCTGCCCAATCATTTTGATCAAGGAACTCACTGGCCTTTTGCTTTTATCTGAGATGTGTGATGATATTGCCTGAAAATAGCATGTTTGTATTTTGATAGATTTCATATCTATAGATTTCAGCAATTCTGTAATCTTTTCTAAAGTTACATTCAGTTCTATAATACACCATGTTTTATTCAGGCACTTTCTTCATTGTTGTATCTAAATGACTTCGCTGTTTTTCTGTGTAGGCTGCACACAAACTAAATGTGGACTCACTCTCTATTTGATAGAGTAGGTCTGGAAAATAGAGGTGCCTTTGGAAGTACACTTTGGCATGTCCAAATATTGGTTTATGTTCTCAAAGATTTAACAAAGACTTACAGATGACCATCAATCATTCTTGGTTCTTGTAAATAAAGGGATGAAAACAGTTGAAATAATAAAACAGGTTTCAGTTAATAATTAGGCAAGCAGCATTTCCCCCCTATTGCCTCATAGAGCATCTCATGGGTTCAAAGGAATTCGGACCATATTCTCAACTAGAAACTGTTCAAATATATGTTAGTTAACAGCAAATTATCCCATTCATGTGCTAGATGCTTTGTGCACTCTTCTTTAATCCCAGCATGATTGTATCATAAAACAATCCTTTGCAGAGTAGCAGATGGGGAAACTGATGAAAATGCCACAACACAATTTTCTTATAAGTACAGAGGGAGCTGTTGCTGAGGTGACCAAGATTAGTGTATTGACTCCTTCCAGTATGTTATATTGGCCTCTGACTGCATAGTTAAGCATTGCTTTGTGTATTTGGAGAATAATTCTATTGCATTAGAACCTTTGGTTGTGTTATATACTGCACTGTCTTCCTGATATATTAGAATATCAGGGCTTCCGGTTTTGAGTGTCCCCAAAGACGGACCGCTGACCGCGATTGTGCACGGCTTTGGTCCATGCTTTGGCATCGGAGAGCCCTGATCTTTTAGATTTGGGGCAGAAGCTGCCTCGTAGGGGCGTCAGAGGAAGTGGAGACTGTCAGCCGGGTAGAGTGGGAGCCGCAAATCCCCCTGGTTGGCAAAGCTCCGTCCAAAGAACGCCTGAGCGGTGGTCAAAATGGCCACCCTGAAGGGAAGATTAGACTGGAATAAGTATTGGGCAGGAGAGAGAGGAAGAAGCGAACAGCAGGAGGAATGGGATGATATAATCAAATGGAAATTACCCTTTGGATTAACATTACAAAGTATCTTTAAGAAAGGACTCAAAGCAGCAATTGAAAGAAGTTTAAAAAAAGTTGTGAATTGTCTTTGACAGCGAGCAGAGCTTCGAGCTGAGAGAAATAGAGCTGCTGTATAAGGAATGACACAACTAATTTGGATGAGTATATCTTGATTTTATATAAGCACTAATTCAAGCTGAACTATAGATTGCTAAAGAGGAAATTTATATTAACTGGATCTTTTGGAGGGCTGTGGTTGAAAAGCTCTGAATAATTGGGAAAAGAAAAGAGGAGGTGTGGACATTAGACAAAGAGTGCCATCTGAGTTAAATTCAATTTGACTTATTTTTTTAAAAACTGTTTCTTAAAAATACAAGGAAAATTGATACAATAAAATAAGAGTTTTGGAAAATTGAAATATTGAAAGTAAAGAAAGCTATATGAAGATTCTGCCTTGGATTAATTGTTGATTCTGTTATGGACTTGGTATTGGACTAGCTGAGGCTTAAAAGTTGAGAGGAAGGAAACAAAAGCAGACTGTTGGAAATTAACTTTAAAGACACCAACTGGATTAAATAGAAAATTGTAAAATGGCAATATCTCTTCAGGCACTAAAAATGGAACTTGGACATTAAGGAAACTTTACAGGAAAGAGGTGAAACTTGGGTTTGTTTTTAATTTTTGAAAGGTGATTGCAGAGTATGAACAACAAAGACAAAGTACAGAAGAAGAGGTGGAGCAAATTTCAGAAGGGGCCATCTTTAATCACCATCAAGAACAAAGGAATCCAGACGGAAAGAGAAAAAGAATTGGGAATAAATATTGGAGGTCTGAGAAATTGATTAAAGAGGGAATTATCCAGAAAATAAAAAAGGGGAAAAGAATCAGCAGAAATTCAAAGGGCAGAAGATAGTTAATAAGAGAGAGGGGGTTAAAAACTGGAGTGAAATAATAAAGGGGGAAATGTTAGGGGAAAGAAGGGAGAAGAAACAGGATTTGGGAACAAAGGAATATGGGAATTTTAAAAAAAATGGGGATAAATTTCTTACACAGAGATAATGGCTGAATGATACTGGGAGAGGAGATTCTGCAAGGTGCTGGGGAATAATATAGATAAATTTAATAGAATTGTTATTTTTGGTAATGCTCTCTTCCTTTATGTTTAAGAGGTAAATACAATAAAACATAGGAATATGTTTATCAAATATATTGAAATACTTTTGAGGATGGAATGCTGCTTTCCTTTTCATTTCTTTGGTTTAAGTATGAATGGAATAATTAATAGAATATGTGTAATAAATAGATTGAAATAAATGAAATGATATAGGAGGAGAGCTGAAAATGAAATTGGCATTAGGGTTTAGGATTAAATGAATAGATAAATATGTCCTTTTTCTTTTATGAAATTGTAGATAAATTTTATGGAATTAAGAAGGGAAAACCATGCAGAATCTGATTTACATATGTTATGTAGTTTTAAAGGGATTAGTAATTTAAAGTTGTAGGTAATAAAATGCTAAATATTTGGTGTGATTTAAAAGGGGAAATAATTAATGAATATGTAACTCTGAGGTGGTGCTTTTAAATTGATATTAAAGGGGGGAAACCAATTTATAGAAGAAGTATACTAATTAGAATTTAGAGGATTATACAAATGTGACAATTAAAAGTACTACAGCACAATAACTATGAAGTCAATATATGTGAATTAAATTATGAGATAAGCACTTGGAATAATATAACAAAATAGAAAATGCATAAAAATATTGTTAAGACTAGAAATTAAATATAAAAATTGAATATGTAACTATGGCCATATTTGTATGTATATGTGGAACCTGTAATCATGCTGTTCACTAAAAGAGATGTTAAAATGTAGAAAACTAAATAAAACTTGTTTTTTTAAAAAAGAATATACCAAGAACCTGATTAGCTAACATGATCTGCCAGGAGATGAAAAACAAGCAGGTGATTTTTTTTTATTCCTATGCTGCCATAAATAGAAGTTCCATGATCTTAGAATTAAACTTTTTTTCCCCATCATTCTTCAGTCATCTGCTCTGGTAAAGGACTTTAATAGCTTACATTATTTTTTATTATTATTATTTTATTAGACTTGTATGCCACCCTCTCTCCCTAAGGACTCAGTGCGGTGAACAATAAAAACCCAATACAAATTACAATAAAAAACCATTAAACAAATACAAGCCTAATCAATCATTATACAAATTTAAAAATTAAAACAAATAAAAATCAACCCACACCCCCAAAGTCAGTCCAGACCGGCCTGTTGAACAACCAGGTCTTCAGGTCCCAGCAGAAGGAGCGGAGATCAGGGGCCAAACGGAGGTCCATGGGGAGTTGGTTCCATAGGGCGGGTCCTCCCACAGAGAAGGCCCTACCCCTGGGAACCGCCAGTTGACAATGCCTAACCGACGGTACCCCCAGGAGGCCCCATCTATGGGAGCATACTGGGTGATTGGAATGTGATGCTGGCAGGAGGCTGCTCCGCAAGTACCCTGGCCCCAAGCCATTTAGGACTTTATAAGTTGTTACTAACACCTTGAAGCTAATCCGGAAGGCAACTGGCAACCAATGCAGGTTGCCAGGAGGGGTGTAACATGGGAGTATCGGGGCACCCCCAACACAGCCCGTGTAGCTGCATTCTGCACCAGTTGCAACCTCTGAGTGGTTCGCAAGGGCAGTCCCATGTAGAGAGCCTTGCAGTAGTCAATTCAGGAGGTGATGAGCGCATGAGTGACTGTTCATAGGGCATCTTGGCTCAGGAAAGGGTGGAGCTGGCGAACCAGCCGAACCTGGGCAAACGCCCCCCTGGCCACAGCTCCCACCTGCTCCTCCAAACTGAGCTGTGAATTCAGGAGGTCGCCCAGGTTCCATGCCCTGTCCACGGGGGGCAACACCTCTCCCCGCATGACCAAAGATGGTATATCCTGAGAAAACCGAGATGCCGGTACGCACAGCCACTCAGTCTTGGCCGGGTTGAGTTGGAGCCTGCTACTCCCCATCCAGATCTGCACTGCTTCCAGGTAAGTCCTAATATAGGCTATTAGCTGGGCATGGTCAGATTCGGAGCGGCTTGTCCTCCACCTGCTCTCTAGGCACCTTCTCCGATGCTTCATCCCCTGGAGCTCCTTGGAAAACCAGGGAGCTAACCAGGATCTACGGTGGGGAAGGGGCCGCAAGGGGACAACACAGTCGAGCGCCTCCGAGGCCGCCTGTTGCCAGGCAGCCACCAAGTTTTCAGCTGGGCTGTGGTCAAGGGAAGTGGGTAAGAACCCCAGCACCATCTGAAACCTCTCCGGATCCATCAGGAGTCTGGGGCGAACCATCGAATTGCTCCTCATCCCAGCAGCAAGGGACAGCCAATTGGAAGACCAGCCTCAGGAGATAGTGATCTGTCCATGATAGCGGTTGGGTAACCGTGAGCCCCCCAGATCACTACACCACTGCCCCAGATAAAACAAGGTCAAGCGTGTTCCCCTCGTGAGTAGGGCCTTAAATCACTGGGTCAGGTCCATGGCTTCCATGGATGCCATGAACTCCTGAGCCAACCCCAACACCTCCCCCAGAGAGGGCAAGTTGAAATCCCCCAGAACCATGAGCCTGGGGAACTCCATCGCCACCTCCAAGAGGGCCAAGCAGCTTCGGAAAGGGCCATCGCTACGCAGCTGGGGGACAGGCACATAAGCAACAAACCCAACTGACCCCCTGGGCCCAGCCTCAGCAGGAGGGACTCACACCCGCCTATCTGTGGGACAGTGACCTCCCTTGGAAGCAGGGTCTCCCTAATAACCACGGCCACCCCTCTACCCCTTCCCTGGGCTCATGACCAGTGAAGCACCCGGAAACCTGGGGGACATAAATCACAAAGAGGGACCCCTCCCTCAGGTCCCAACCAGATCTCCGTGATGCATGCCAGGTCCGCAGCCTCCTCCTCAATGAGTTCATGGAGGAGGGATGGCTTACTGGCTACAGACCTGGCATTTACATACATCAGCCTAAGCCCAGGGACCACACTTCCCAAAACCCCAGGGGAGTGGGCAGAAACCTGAGGGTTGGAGTGCATCATCGCTCGTAAACAGAGGGGTTGCACTCCCAAGACATAATTTGGCCCTCTGTCTCACCCCCTCCTGCCATGTCTGATCACCCTAGGAATTGCCAATTCCGCCCTACCCCCACCGAGGCCCCCTCACCCAGCCCCCCCATAACAAGACCCGTTTCCAGCCTGGACAAACCCAAGTTTTGTGTCAGGAGTTGATTTCCCACTCCCCTCCCTATCCCATTAAAACATTGAGTTAAAAAATTTAAAAGTTGTCCCTTTAATACATTATTAAAATTTAACCCCCTGGTTGCGCCATGCCACCTCTTGGGATCCTGGGATCCGTCCTTAAGGTAGGCTCTTGATAACCCAGTGGGCCACCCCAAGGACAAGGGAGCAGTCTTGAGGACCCATAACTCCGACAGCGAGTAAACACATAATTATTCTGTATTCAATGGAACCAAGCACTATACATGTTATTTTCAAAAAGGCAGAGACAGAAAACAGTCTTGATGTAGGAGTGTATTTGTAGCTTGGGGCTGAACTGTGGAGTCCTTGATGCTCTCTGAACTTGGTTATTTCTTGAAGATGTTTCATTACCAAACTAGGTAACATCAGTGGTGCTAGAAAGGAGTGGGGTTTGCACTAATTTTGCATACTAGTTGCTTGCTCTGTCGGTGTTGGTGGGAGCAGCCTTGGGGGTTATTTGATTAGGCTGTTTACTGTTAGTATATTTGTCTGAGTTGGTGGTTGGTGGGTTTTAATTATTTTAATGTGTAATTGGGGTTTCGTTCTTGTTTAATAGTTTTTTAAATTTTGTACTCTGGTGTTTTATTGTTGTAAGCCACACTGAGTCCTTCAGGAGATAGGGAGGCATAGAAATCCCATAATTAAATTAAATTAATTAAATTAAATTGAGCATTGTTTACTTCTTGATTGTTGGTCTAATGTTAATCTTGATGTTAATCTCTGATCATTTGGTTATTGATTGCTAGTGGGAAGTTGTTTTGGTCTTATTATTTTCTCTTTTGAATGGTATATAGATGTCATTTATGTCTATCATGGCCAATTTGCTGAGTGCCAGCCTTCAAGGTATTCTCTAACATTTTTGGACTTGGCTCGGTCTAGGATGCTCAGTTTCCCAGTTAAAACTAGAGTTAAATCTGTCCATATGTTGTGAAATTAAGGACTTTTCATCATGTCTTAGCTGGTTTGCATGATAGGGGGTTGCTATATGGTTATAACTAGTACTAGTTCATGGCAGTGTTATCACAGCTCGTGTTGATTGTGGTATATTGGGTTGAGTGGTCAAACACATTTTGATAAAATTGCATGGGTATCCATTTTGATGGAAAATGTATAGATGTTAAGTTCCCTTTTTCTGATGTCCAGGGTTCCTGCAGTGTGTTTCTGCTCATCTACATAGCGTTCTTACACAGTTTCTCTTGTGAGAGGTTGGGTTGTTACTTTGGTAGTGCAGCACTTGGTTGGTGTGAGTGGGAAATATTGGAAAAAATATAATTCCTCATTCTTATAATAGTTGCTTAATTGGAACATAGGAAATAGAAATACAGCATCATTTCTATATTTCATGGAGAGACAATTCTCAGTGGAATACTACAAAAGCTAAAGAACTCTTGTGTCACCTGTTGCAAGAGAAGAACAGAATCTTACTATCATTTCTTCATGCTTTTACATGTTGTGGTTGATCTCTATGAGCAGTTGCTTTTGAGAGAAAGGTGATTAGAACTTGTAAAGAGAGGCTGATCTAAATCACATCCTTTTCATTTAGTGAAAGGCCATAAATTTTTTGATGGTACTGCACTGAGGGAGAATTTTCAAGAAAACTCAAAAGATTAAATGGAATGAAAAGCTTAGGAGGGCAACGTTTCAGGACTTGTGGATATTATAGATCAGTAGTGATACTCAAATATAGACACATAGTTCAACAAAGCTTCCTAATTTTCTGAACAAGCTGCATTTAATTTATAGCTTCCTCTTTTTTCATTTGTCACAGCACATGCAGCAAATGAACAAATCACCCAATTTTCATAATTAATGTGGACAGCACACACAGCAAATGAACAAACTATCCAATGTTCATAACTAATTATGTTTGTAAGCCAAACTGGTATGCAAAGAAAAAAACCCTAAGATCCTGTGCACTATGAAAAATATTTAAAAGAATCAACGAATGCCAACTTATAATTATCGATGATTTAAGCATGTATAAAATGCAAAGTTCCCTAGAGTAGGAAGATCTGCAAAACTAAGCAAATGTTAATCAGATAATATGATTGCATGCCTACTCATAAGTAGTTTTTACTAAGTTTAATGAATAAGATTGCAAATAAATGAAAATTCTATGAATATCATATAATAGAAAGTGTATCCCTTCTCCTCAAAGAGGAGATCACAAGTCCTTCTTCCCCTTCCCACTATTTTGTTTAAACCTCTGGTTCAAAGGTTCCCTGCCCTTTAGAATGATTTTTTTCGTCCTCGCAAAAATTATGAAGGTAATCTGTTTTTTTCAGTTCCATTGAAACATTAAATGCGCACACTCTGATGTATATGAGCATATACATCACTCTTATGCCAATATATTTATCCAACTGGATGCACATATGCACACATTCAAATCCTACCCTTTTCCCAAACATTCTTAGGCACATGGAAATTGCTGAGTGAAGGAAATCAAAGCTGTAGCAACCATCCAGACTGATAAAGGTTCTTCCAGCAGTTCTCTTGGGCAGAAGCCAGAGGATTCCCTCACATCTTTGCTGAGACAGAGATATTTTTGCTGAACCTTACAAGGAGAGGGACTTCCATAAAATAGATGGCTATAGCAGCAAGAAGTGGTGAAGAAAAGGCTTTGAGGTGACAGTGATATACTTTCTAGCAAAATAAGACATATAGAAGATGTGTTCTCCAGCAGCTTGTTGTTCAGTACTTGGCAGCTGCTCACAATACCAAAGTCAGTTTCTCACAAAGTTCTTGTATCATTCTTTTTTCTGGGTCTAAGCAACCCTTTAGACATATTCTGTCTGTACAGATAAAACCAAGTGATCTCAATAGCTAATGACGAGATGACAGCAAAGAAATCTGATCCTTCCAACCTCCACTCCATCCTGTCAGAACTAATCCTTCCATCACCCCCACCATCCTGCCAGAACTGATGAAGTTTCTTGGAAGAGAAATGTAATGTCTTCCTCAATTGAAAAAAACAGTCCAGTTGCCTTTTAGGAAAAGCTGAGCACCTTTGAGATAACTATGACCTGGATGATTGAGTATCTCCACAGATATTCAATGGGCACCTCCACTCAATTCCAAGCTCTGGAGACAGTAGTTTAAGTGGTCTTTGTTTTCTTTTACCCACATTATTTGCATGATCAAAGAATATGAACTCCTGTCATAATCATTAGCTCACTTGCTTGTGTGTTTGGGGGGCTATCAGGTTTTTTGATACCACTGGAGACTTTATGTTTTCAGTTTCCTTTTTCTATTAAATAGTATGCCTCAAGGTATTTACTATTGCTATAGAAATAGAGAAGATCACTCACAGGTTCAGAAAAATCCAAGCAGCAATTGAGTAAGTTGGAAAGAAAAGACAGTGACACTATAAATATGGTTTCCAATATGTTTTAAGGAAACATCTTTCTTAAGGAAAATAAATTTAGAGATTTATTTTTAAGGGATTCTGATGGCAGATTCCCACCAAATAAAAAAGAAAACTTAAACTAGGCTTGCCAAATAATGTAAGTAAGGAGAAAGAAACAAGGAGAAAATTCTAGTGATAAACACACACGTATGTGTGTGCTTGTGGGGTATGTGTGTGTTAGGATATCTAATGCATTAAGGTAAATTGAAACAATAGTTTAAACATGCAAAAATATGTTTCTCAGTAATTGTTTAAAAAAGTGACTTTTTTCTTATAATCTTTAACCATCATTGTCTGTCAGGGTTCCATAAAGTTTCTGGGTTGTTATGTTGTTACAAAATGTTTTTAAAAAGTGCAACATCCTGCATACTACAACTTTTTCTGAAATGATGATTATAGTTGGAATAACATCATGTAGGAAACTGACAAGAGATGTCACATTGTGTTATTCCATATGGTACAATGCTCTAAATTGAAAGAGATCACATTAGTTTATGGATCTGATATTGTTATGTTGTATGTATTATATTATTACCATTATATTATATTATATTATATTATATTATATTATATTATAATTATATTATATTATATCATATCATATTATTTATTATAACTTTCTGTCTTTATTTTGTCAATTTGGAAAGCATCCCAATTTATGTTAGAGATAAAGCTAAACAAACTGAAACTTAGTGGTTTGTTTTTCCCATTGATTGTCATGTGAAATCTACAGATACACATAGGTGATCATATATGTTAAGCTACATATTGTGTATTTATTAGGACTTATAGCCTTAGTTCTCCAGACAATGTGTAATCACACATATACTCAAGCACAACACCAATTCAAATTAAAACATATACAATAAAACCAATTAATATAGAAAACAAACTCTAAAACAATGTAAATTAAAATGAAAATGAAGTACAATTAATTGGAGAAAATAAAAAGTTTCTCCACCTGGCACCAAAACAATACTAATGTGTGAGCACCTGTTGAGCCTTTCTGGAGAAGACATTTCATAAATGTTTATCACAGAAAAATTGCTACAAACTATTTCATCTTCTTAAGTGAAGAGATCTGAAAGAGGGCTTCATAAGCACATCTAAAGATCCAGGTGGGAGAAGGAGATTCTTCAGGTAATCTTCTCTTAATTCTCTTAATTGGGGCTTCAGATGTCAAAACCAGAACTTAATATAACTTAATAGATTGGGATAGTATCAGAATACATACAAGGATTTTGATGGTTATAACCTCAAAAACCCCAATTTTTTGTATTTGCCTATCTTGCAAGCAAAATTACCCATTCTGTGAGGTTAAAGTTAGTTGAAGTTAATTTGGATAGATGTCTACTGCAGACAATTGAGAGGCAATTTCTAAGTAAAGGCTAAAATATGTAAAGCTAGTTTGTGTTTAAGAAGTTCCTTTGATGTGTAAAAGAAGGAAGATCAGCACTGGAAAATTGAATTTTGAACAGAAAGAATATTAAGAAAAAGCCCCTAAATGTGATTGATCCTGGATATTTCACTAACACCATGACCAACCTATTGAGTTTAGTAAAATATAACGATGATACCCATACCTCTTTGTGACTAAATCTGAAAATGATCTTAAGTTCTTGAACAATAGTGTGAGTTAAGGATTTTGTTTTCAAGGGTGAATTATGTTGCAGTTAAGGATACAACCAAAACATGCAAGTATCTCCTTTCTGAAAACTAATCAATGTTGGTTTTGAGGATTTTGTGTCAAAAGTGTAAGATCTTTTTGGAAGTGTTCTTTTCACCAACTTGTGATCTGTTGAGTTCCCAAGGAAATGTTGTGGTCCTGTTTTATGCTCACTCTCTCTCTCTCTCTCTCTCTCTCTCTCTCTCTCTCTCTCTCTCTCTCTCTCCCCCCTCCCTCTCCCCCTCCCTCCCTCCCTCCCTCTCTCTCTCTCTCTCATTTTCTTTAAGTGACATAATCCATGCATAACTGTATGGCTAGTTAAGTTATGATGTTTAGAGTTTTGTGTGGTGTAATTGCTACATAAACCTTCATGTATAGAAAAACAACTCTTTCAGACTGTATAAGATTAGGATAACATTTTCAATATATAAGAAATTTCCCCCTCTAATAATATAACAGACTACACTTATCCATTTTGTCTAAAATGTTAAGTTCAAATTAGCAGTAGTTCTCTCTCCATATTTCTTAAAAAATATTCTGTAAAATACCAATGTTTCCCAAACAACTTGAATGTATCTCAAAGCTAGTTCCATGATCCAAGAGAAAGGATTTTATGGGATGTATACATTCAGTTCAATACTCTATCTGTAAATTAAGAGGCAATGTTGACTGATGACTTTTTAGAAGTTGAATTAAAACAATGATATACAGACTTTTGAATGAAAGTTCACACAGCATAGTAATTTTAAGTGAAGGGCCATTGAAAGACCATGAGCAGAATTTAATAGCATAGTATGAACGATGATTTTGACTGGTGACTACTAACTAATAGATTTGCCAAGTCTAATAGGTAGAAAGCAATAGCCCAGATAATGTTTCTCAACCTTGGTGATTTTATGGTGTGTGGACTTCACTCCACTCACCAGCTGGAGAGTTCTGGGAACTGAGGTCAGTGCACCTTAAGGTTTCCAAGGTTAAGAAACACTGGCCTAAATACTTTTATTCATCAAAGAAGATAGACATCTTTTATTTTGAAGCTGGCTGGCACAGATTATGTAGGTGGATGGGTAGAGGGCTGCTAATGTAAGCAGTTACTGTGAGGAAACTGATGCTACTTTAAAGATTATCTCTATATTGTCTGGGTGATTGTTACTCCCCATGCTGAGCTTGTATATTTTGAAGATGCAGGTAAGACACAAACTCTGCAAGAGTCCGTTATTCTGTGCAAATGAAGAAAATCATCCTACAAAAGACGGCACTGTGATTTTCTTTCATGCAGAGAATGAAACTTGTGAAGGATTGAGGTAAAAAGAAGACAATGGCCAGAAATGAACCAGTGCGGAATCTTTATTTCAACACAACATAAGGTGTAATTTAGTCCTTAGGATATGCAGTCACTGGAAATGCAGATATTTGATTGATTCCATCCATTTTAATATTCATTGACCTAAGGCAACACATTTGGGGAGTTGTATTCCAACTTTGAATAAAACCTCAGCATTTTTACTAAATTTTAAGCAGTATGTGTTGAATCCATCAACTTAAATCAAAGGCAACCCATTTAAATATCCAAGTATAAAAACTCATTGGCAGTTTCATTTATACATAAACATAAAGTATGAGTTTTTCTTAAATCTACAGTTAATCCCAGTTTTGAAATTCTAGAGTAGGACTGATAATATCATCTTCCAATTCTAAACTTCCAGGTTTTCCCACTATTTTCTGTAATGTTTTACTTTCTGCAGAAATAAAGATGGTTTAGGGGGAAAAGATGAAATAGATGCATGGTAAACTTTGACTTGCAATGCTAGGGGTCCTTTGATTTAAAGGTCCATTAGATTTCTTTGAGATGAAACTATTTTAAATAAATAGGAGACAATTCTATAAATCAGTTTAAATGGAGTTGAAATCTAGGTACAGATGGTTCTAATTTAACAACTTCAGCAACTGTTCAAACTTATAGTGGCACTGAAGAAGCAGCAGTTAAGATCAATCCTCATGCTTATTTTGGCCAGAGCACCCTTATGGACACATGACTGTAAACTGGGCTCTCAGAATCCAGTCCATAATGACATCAAACATCTTGCAGTCACGGAATCACCATCTGAGACATTCTTTGTGGGCTTCCTACAAGTAAAGTCTAATGGAAAGCTAGCTGGAGGACAAACTGTACCACTCACAAACTGTACCACTTAATAATGGCAATTGGAAATATTATTATATATTATTAATTATTATTATTATTATTATATTTTTATTCGACTTTTATGCCACCCTTCTTGCTAAGGACTCAGGGTGGCTAAAAATAAAACAGAACCAAATTTACATAAAAAATGCTGGAGTTTCCATTGCTAAGTAGCATATTCATGTAATGTCATGCTTTTCTTAGTAGAAAAGCATGACGTTATATTCTGGTCCTAATTACTATTGTTACATGAGGACTACTATAGTAAGCTGAAAAATTTATAATGACCAGCAAATATTCAAAGTTCAACTTTAAAAGGGAATTTCCAATTGCAACCGTAAAATCCAATCCAATTTCATTGTTTTTGCCAATGGTGATATGTTAACATTTGTTCTGAGATAAATGAGGGCAAACTATGTCTTAGAACTAATCATTTCCAGTGTTACTACCATTATTTTCAGCTGGCTAACCATCCTACTTTCATCCTATAACCTTCAGTTTTCAGCCCCAACATCCACGCATTTCTGATCTACACATCTATGAATTTCAGATCTATGCATTCCAGATCTGTGCATTACAGCTTATCTCTGGCTCACTAAATCATGTCCAACAGCTTGTGATAATGTTGATGGTGTCAGTGATGATGTACCAAATAAACACAAGCAGATGGGCTGAAATCTGCCTTGGCACTAATAACCTAAGGAAAGGAAAGCATATGTTCCAAGAGTAATTGTGGTGGTAGTGTTATGGAACAGAATCAGATTTCTCATGTTGTCATACAGAATCGTATTTGTTTGGTTGAGCCTTATGTTCTCATATGCAGGGAGCTGATGTTGTTCAGATTTTTAGTGTGTTAATATGAAAATGACTCCTTTAAGATTGGCTAGTGGGATAAAAGGAAAACAATACTCCTTCTTACAATCTGTCTAGAAATATCAGAATAGAAGCAGTTCTACACTGAGTAGTAATAATGTTTTAGGCCAAACTATCAATTCAGTGGTAGCACGTAGTTAACTTTGTTCAAAGTTAAATAGGGTCAGAGTTGTTCATAGTTGGATAAGAGGCATCCAGGAAATCTTAGTATTATAACTTGAATTGGAAAGCTTTCCAACATCCTGGAAACAGTCAATGGTGTACCACTTCCTGCATAGCCTGAAAAAGAGTTTGCTTTTATGGAGGAAATAGAAAACAACAACACAATTTTATTCCTTTGTCTATAGACTGTTTGACTTGATACAATAGTCCCAACTGAACCTGAACACATGGTGATCCTTCATTGGCTTATTGCTGCAGTAGTTTTGAACTGAATATATACTGAGGACTAGTAGGAACTACTTATTGCCCTGTGCTTGAATTGAAATTCTTTAACGTTAGATGTTATAAGTGTAAATAAGGATAGCTCGGTACTTTGTGAGTCATAAGGAGCTTATTCTAAGGATGGAATGGGACAACTTGCCATAGCCAACTCACTGTGGCCATGGACAACTTGCAGTGGGACAATTTGCCACAGCCAACTTGCTATAGGGCACCTCACTGCAGGATAATTTAACAATTAAATTTAATTAGTCAAAATAAAATAAAAAATATTTTGATTTTTGTAATTCACGTTCCATTCTGTCCCTCTTTTTGCATCCTTTCTGTGATGATTCAATTCCACCATTTCTTGATATTAGCATAACTCTTGTCCTAAAGTGAATTGTCCTGTGGGGAGTTGGCCATAGCAAGTTGTCCTATGGGGAGTTGGCTGCAGCAAGTGGGCCATGGCAAGTTGGCTGAGGTGAGTTGGCCAATGTGAGTTGGCTGTGACAAATTGCTATAGACTCCTTTAAGGAATATGCCACTTGGTATAGAACACATGAAGCATTACATAGATTGTAAACTTTTGATATACAAGTAAAACAACTATAGGAATTAAAACCATAGGGTGAAGATTATGAATAGAATTATACCTTTCTTTTGCTCATCCTTTTTTTTAAAAAAAATCCAATTTCTTTCCAATTTCAAGCCTGATCTATCAAAGAGGTTAGATATTAGTCCAAACTGGCCCAGTCCTAAACTCTGTTAAATTAACTCCCTTCTCCCCACCACATTGTTTGTGTCATTTGAACTCTAACTGACTGTGGCATGTAGTTAAGAGAAAGACAATGTTTTAAAAATGGGCTTTTGTGACTACAATTGTGCCTTGGTGGTACAGGCTGTTAAACACCTAGCACTTAGCTTCAGCTGCCTGCCTGAGGTTGACTCAGCCTTCCATCCTCCCGGGGTAGGTAAATTGAGGACCCAAGATTGTTGGGGGCAATAAGCTGACTTTGTAAAAATGCCACTTAGTAATAAGCAGGCATATACAATGGAATGAGGGCTATTGCTGAGCACATTGGGTTGCACTCCAAAGATTGTAAGCCACCCTGAGTCTCCGGAGAAGGGCGGCATATAAATGTGAATAAAAAAACAAATTGTTTGGTTTTCATTCCCAGGTCTACTCCTGGAATGAGTGTGCAGTGGTGTTGACCTAACCCAAAACGTTTTTTCCACTCAGGACTCTGTCCCACTTTTAAAAATTATGGAATACCCAAAAAGAGCTTGGGTTGTATTTATTGAAATTTATCATACTAAAAATTAAAGTGGATGCATTCATAGAATATTTATTGAATCATGTCAAAATATTAAGCCATCTGACATTAACATAAATAAAATGTTTTTATGAAACATTGTTTTTAATAAATAATTTTAATAAATACAAAAAATACAATGAGAAGAGTGATGTTTCAAATTTTTGCAAATATCTTCAATGTCTGGTAAATAATTTTGATTTTGCAGGCTCCTGAGTTGTCCTAAGACTCGTAGGAACACATTTTAAGAAACACTGACATAACCTATACTAATCTGAAGGTAAATAAAACACATTTTAAGACAGCAGGATGAGTGGGTAATGAAAAACTTTCAGCCTCTATTGCTGATATTAGATGAACTAAAAAAAAATAAAGATCTCCTGAGTGACTGATTAAGTCAGCATCCCATTTGTAATCATTACACAAATATGTCATTAATTTCTTTTCCAAATGGCAACAGAATCTCTTTCAGAACAGCTCCTGCCCTTTATAGAGGATAAGAAAATTAACTTATCAGAGATTGTAAAAATCTGGGCACAACATATTTTTCCATTTTTTCCTTTTTTGGACAGTTAGGTTAATTAATGGAATCAGAGTAATAGAGCTTTTAAGAGCCAGCAGCCATAATTTCATTACCATCTGGCTAGGAAACCTGGAATCTGAAGGAAACTAAGTTGGAGAAAGTTAGCCTAGAAGATTATTTTCCTAAAAAAACCCATGGAATCTGGGAAGTTAAAATAAATTGATACGCTATTTGAGACTATCATGTCTAGAACTGTGGAATAGAAAATCCCTTGACAGCTATGTAATTGCTGATAAGAATGGCCTTTTCCTGGGATTCCAGAAATTGTTCAAAAAAACTAGCCTTAATCCTAGGTCTGTGGTTGATGTTTATTATTTGTCAAGGGCCCTGTTTTGTTGGTTTTGTTGTTTATTAGATCATTTTAGTCTCAGCTGTACATCCTACCTCATGTTTTAGTAGCTTTTATGCTTTTTCTAGTTTTATTTTATTGTTCAGAGTCCATTGTAGTTGGCAGCTAATACCAAAATGTAAATATAAAAGGAAATAAATAACCAAACAAGCTACAGACTGGGAGTTAGTAGAACAGCCATGAGAACCTTGAAAAAAGAGATTCAAAT
Source organism: Naja naja (assembly GCA_009733165.1). Classification (NCBI taxonomy): domain Eukaryota; kingdom Metazoa; phylum Chordata; class Lepidosauria; order Squamata; family Elapidae; genus Naja; species Naja naja. The sequence goes on from CM019150.1 coordinate 141,271,283, forward strand.
GTTGTGATCTCTTTATACCTACAAAGATCAGAATCATGCAAGTCATAGTATTCCCTGTGAGTGACCCTCTATGGTAGCAAACCCTGGACTTTGAAGAAGCAATGTTGGAAGAGTAATGACAATTTTGAACATTAGTGTTGGAAAAGGCTCTTATAAATAGCTTGGACCACTCAAAATACAAACAAATGGATGATAAAATAAGCCAAGCCAGAGTTCTTTCTTGAGGTACAAATGAGCAGGCTCAAATTATATTACTTTGAACACATTATGCAGAGATCCAGTTCTCTGAAAAAGTCTGTTATACTATGAAAGATGAAGGAAAGGAAAGAAGATGACAACCAGCAGCAAGGTGGGTAGACTGCTATAGTATTGATGAGTGCACTGTTATAGTTTCTTGTGGACCTAGTTGGGGACAGATCATGATGGAGAAAATATATCTAGATGGTTGCTAAGAGTCAACAATGACTTGATGGCACACCACCATCACCACCACCACCACCATCACCACTATCCTCCTCCTCCTCCTCCTCCTCCTCCTCCTCCTCCTCCTCCTCCTCCTCCTGTATGTTTTCTAATAGCTACTTTTCTCTCTGACCTTGTCCAATCCTTTTTAAATTGATATAAGTAGCCACAATCACATTTAATGGCAGAAAATTCCACCATATAATTTTTGGGGTGAAAACGTACTTCCTTTTATACAGAAGGTCTGCATTAAGTTTCAAATAGTGAAAGAGGGAAAGTATTTCTCTATACATCTTACCCATATCCTACCTACTTTAGCAAAACTTTATTGTCTTTCTTCTTATGTCATTCCAATTCAAATGCCCTTAATCTCTGTAAGCTCATAAGGGACCAGCCATACCCTTTGGTCTTGAATGCTGGCTTGTCCTATTTTCCTACCTAGAATCCAGACCTAGCTGAAAATATTGCATTACAGTCTTTCTAACTGTTTTCTTTCTTCTCTCTATGAGAGATGAGAGCTGTCAAGTCTTGCAGATTGAAGTCCTCAGGGACTAATCAGGGAGACAAGGAAGAGAGAGATAATATATTAAAATATTTTCCCAATAGTACCATTTGTGAGCTGTGGACGTCAGATGAAGCCTCAGAAGTGCTGGAGCAGGATAAAGTCATATAATAATTCAATTTAGCAAGAACTTGACCCATACAAAACAATAAGGGGCATCACTCATTTGGAAAAGCAAATGTTAGATTTGTGGCAATGGCAAATGATTCCTTCTTGTGGGGGGCTGCCTTTTTGAAAACGAGAGGGGAACTTCTAAAGAAAATTGGGTCACCAATATTTACTTGGAGTGATTTATGTTGACTAGAATGGCATTTAAAAGACACTTTTGTAACTCAATAATTCTCTGTTTAAAAGACTCAAAACAGGTAAACCACTACAAATACAATTCAAGTGGGAAATTACTTGAAATATGTACATTAATATAGTGATCAATAATGTAGCTAAAAGAAGAAACCGTCAGAAACTGACCACTGGCCACATTCAATGCAATTTATTGAGATTCTAAACCAAAAGTGCAGATGAAATCACACTTTAGATGACTCTACAAAACACATTAACTTTAGAACTATGCAGGTCTTGAGGCTCAGCATTTCAGGAAGGGATACATAGAATATATCAGAAAGGTATATATACCTCCCTTTAAGTTTTGGAGCAGAGAGAGATACAGAAGTTACATTATGCCATGCCCAGATGTATGGGGTTTTATATGATTTCACCTTTGCAACTGTGGGTCATTGGGACACGAATAGCTTCTAAAACTAACATACTGCATACAACCATTCAAAGTACAAAGTTATGGTACTTTGCTTCCTGGTAGAGGATTGGAACCCTATAGAATAAGGTCTGGCTACCCATCTCTGGGTAGCCAGGTAGTAGTGCTTCCCTAATGGTCAATGTAACAGAAAACACCACACAGGATATGCACTGTGTAAAAACAGAAAAAATCTTCTACCTTCCAAGAGGTATGTATGTGGAAGTCATGTAATATATAAATGTGTAGTGTATAGATTGGAGCATGACCTTAATATCCCAACCTATCTCATGGGATTGTAGTTGTGGAGAACATATTAGACAGCAACATTATGCCCGCTACCTTGAGTTGTGCAAAATCAAAGTGGGATGTAAATTAAATGAATAAAATAAAGATATGTATTTCTGTGCTCCAAGAGCTTAAACAAAGGCGAAGTGTATATTGTTCTGACAGATTTTAAAAAGAGGTAAAGTTCAATAACTGGAACACGAGTAGGAATATTCCATATTGCAATATTTCGCTACAGCTCTCATTTGTACCATAGTACTAAGGATACTTAAGAAATATAACTCATCTAACAAGGCAACATTAGCTACATACAAATGAAGGAAACATCTGGATTCTAGTAGTCCAGGTAAATAAAGCTTTATTGTATAAAGTCAAGGTTTATTACAGTCTTGGAGGCTTTGGGGTATTTGGAGTGAAAGGAAAATCAATGAGTAAGTTTAATAGAATGACTTAGATCTTCTTTCATAGGTTTATTACTTTTGCCACCTCACAATTGGCTATAAAGAATTATCTAACAAATGGAGAATGTGGAAGTTGTAATGAGTAGCAGGAATTTGATGCATCATAAAAAAAAGGTTTGCAAAAGTAACTTATCAATGATAATAGCTGCCAGATGGAATTTTTAAAAATGCCATTAGTTAATTGCATGGGCAGTTGCAAACATTAGTTGCTAATGGAAGGGGTTTGTCCTTGTGCTAGAAACAGATTTGTATTAAAGGTGGGAATTGAAGTGTATTGCTCATGCAGACATTGAATGCTGTTGTGCTAGCTGTCATCACTTTTCTGTAGCCAATGGGGGGAAGAACTATTACAAAGGATTGCTGCAAATAATAACTGAGATGACAAGCTGTCTTGTGCCACATAAAAGGATAACAAATATATTGCAGCATGCCTGAGTTGTGTGGTAGTCAAAAGAATATCAGGCACTGCGTATCACACAGGTCCTTTTTTGTTTTGCTTTGTTTCAATAGACTAAAATGGTGCATATTCTACCCTAAAGAGCAGTTCAAGGTTGACTATTGTCCTGTATCTGTAATAGAGCATTCAAGTGGAAGAACTGGTCCTATGAGGCCTTTTTCCATGGGTCACTGATTTATGAGGGGGAAAAATGTTAAAATCCACAATCTTTGGCAGGTAGAACAGAAGCTGACAGTGGGCGAAGCTGGCGTTAGATTCTAAGCAGCAAATGAATTAATATTATTTCTGCATTGTTTTTAGATTTTCCCCTCCTATAAAAGTTTCACAGTTCTATAACACCTGGAGTTCACCCCTGCCTGGTAATACCTTAGCTTAAAAAAACCCAATAACTCTATTTCATGAAAAAGAGAGCTGTTTATAATACATTTGAAATGGATTATTAAGATTGTTTTCAGTATTATTAATTTTATCTATTTTCCACCCTTAGTTTCCTCTCATGGGAAGAGGCAGAATATAAGAGTTTAAAAGAAATACTGTTTGAACAGTGCCATTGGAGTCTGATAAAGATACAAATTCAAAGAATAAGCTAAACTATCAACATACTAGATAAAGCTCCATGAAATGATAACTGATGATAGGAAAGTCCTGGTCACACTTTCTCCCAGGTGTTCCTTAAAAATCTCACATTTCAGTTTCTGTTATGACTGCTCTGCAATTTCATGCATCTCTAACAAAATTTAAGGAAAACAGAAATAATTTTTAGGAAGATTGAAACTATAGTTTCAATTGAAACTATAGTTTCAATCTTCCTGGGTCTTATTTTGGGGGAAACACAGTATTGATGAAATGGATCACATTGTCCATTAATATTGTATCTCCTTCTTGTAATTTAAATATCATTTCATTTTATTTTCATAATTTATATGCTAGCCACTTCCTTAGCTTATTTCCAAATCCAAAGGCTTTTTCCTTCATTTTTACTTCCATTTCCATTTTTCTTACTGTTAGTATAGATAATTGTCATTGCAAAATATTAATTTATTGAGAAATATGGCAATTTTTAAAATTCATCTTTTCTCTTTATTTCATCCAAAATAGCTTGTGTTTTATCTAGTCTCTTCTTTTTAAGTTCACTACTACATTGTATAATCTAGTAACAACTTTACTTGCCTCCCCAACATCCCCAACAGTGCCTTTAACAATTATTCTCAAAAATTATTTTAATTCTTCTTACAATCCTCCATTATAGCATCTTTCTGCAGCAACATTTTGTTCTTCTTTCCATCTAAAAGAATTAGATTTTCTTTTCTAAACCAAACTAATACAATAATGTTTTGGTAATATTTCTGCTTTATAAGTCCCAATAGCCAAGTTCTTTGAAGTTCAAATCATGTCTATTCTTGAAAATTGATGTCTTCCAGAATAGTCATTATACTTTCTTAAACTGCCATTTTTCTGCCTCCATATTATCAACCAGGCCAAAATTGTCCATCCTAGTCAAAGAAAACTTTGCAATTTGCCATCACTGTTTTTAACATTTTCCTCATAAATGTTGTCCAATTGTGGGGAGATTACTTCATTCCAATCCCACATCAAACAGCAATTTTCCCAAGAGAAACTTAATTAATTTCTCCGTTAGTCATTTTTAATAAAAAAATTCTCAATATCAAAAGTCTTCATTTAATTCAAACTAACTTCCACCTCAAAAAAAATCAATGATGCTCATAATATAAATTTTGATAGTAGTTCTGGGATTTACCATATTTTTCGAAGTATAAGACACTCCAGAGTATAAGACATGCATTAGTTTTTGGGGAGAAAAAAAGTTTCTGCCTCTGCCTACCAGCATCAGTATTCATCTGGCTAGCATCTTTAGCAAACAGCCTGTTCAGCTTCAGCACATTATCGCAGCCTGATTCAGCACGAGCAGCTGATTGGCGGATGGATCAGCCTCCCAATCAGCTGTTCCCAGAAGTGAATGTTAACAACAGATTTGCTGGTTGTGAAACCAGCCAAAGGGTGGGGGATAGCGGGTGGATGGGGCTACATGATGCACCCTAATTTTCAGTTTCTTTTGGGGGGGAGTGCATCTTATACTCTGAAAAACACAGTATATACAAAACAACTTCATTGTTTGTGATACCAAACTGTACCAGTTCAATTGGAGCAACACAAAAATCATTGATCACATGACCACCTGCCACACTCATGAGTTCATCGAAGCCTGGCACTCCACAAGCAATTCCATCAAGAGACACATTGACCTACAACCAGCCTATGAACCCCTCAGAATCCAAATCAACCACATAGCCAACTGACAGACAACATCGACCCTTGACAACCCATGCAACCCCACCCACCGGCACTCACCTCCTAGTGATCCTGACCTGATGTAATCTCTTTATCCCAAGATCCATCACAATTCACTGATGACTCACAGCTGACCCATCACAAGATCCTCACTTGATACACCCACACCTGAAACCCTTATAAACAGAAGAATACTGACATCCCTTAAGCTCCACTGAAGAAGTTACCTAGCCTGGTAATGAAATGTTTGGAAACCAACACTCAAGCTTGGAGAACAAATCTTTACCCACACAACTTCATTGTGTTTATATTCCTGCAGAAATAAAATTCTTCATCCAATTTTTTTACAAATCAAATATTTTATGTTCTTTTACATGTCTCCATTTACACAATTTCAAAAATATTAATAGCCAGGGTTACACACTGGCTAACCTCAATTTGGCCTCACAAACCCTGAATGCTCTAAACTAAGAGCTAAGGAAGTTTTGGGAAGCAACCCTTGGAAACGGGCAGCCTGTAGTTATTTACTAAAGCAAAAACATGGCTGTGAAGAATTTTGGGGCTTATGCTTGCTTCAAACCTGACTGGAAGCTCACAGAAAGTAACTCACAGAAAATATCTGGTATGTGTCTCTTATGGGCAAATTATATCTTTCTTCAATTTTTCAAATAATGATTTTTTTCCTTTTGAGGAGCATTTGCTCCATTTACATTCCACATTAAGCATTCCACATTAAGCATTTATAATCCATAATCAAATTAAAAATTTAGAAAAAGCAATACTTGTAGCCCCTAGTCAGTATCATCCTTTTGAGTTTTTTGTTGCAGTTAATTCTGATACCTCCATTTGAATCTCTTTCAATTCTGCTTTGAATTTTTTTCTAGAAATGTCATTGTTTTTTAAATTTTATTTAGAATTCCATTGAAACACCTGCTGTTTAAGAATAAAAATCCTTCCATTTATTCCATTGGAACTGTATCTTTTTCTGTTTTAATCTGTTAGTCAAAAACGAATACTATTTTCTCTTATGCAAAATTCTAGTATAAATTTCTTTAAGAAGAATTATATCTGTATCTTCAGTCTTACCTAAAAATGCTGCTGCAAACCTTCTTTTCTTGTCTTATTCCTTACAAGTATACCAAAACTTCCTTTGGAACATTTCTTATTCTTGAAAATCTCAGATTTATTGTATAGACTTTATCAAATTGTTTTACATAGCTTTCCATCTTTTATACAGCGATTTAGCTAAGTTTCTGCTCAGTTGCTCAAACATTTTTGAAGTAAATCGGGTTAATTCTTCTCTCTGCATACTCATCCTCCCATCCCCACTATTCTTGCCACTTTTCTGGTGGTTGTTATTATTATATTTTAATAACTGCCCCCGTTTTATCCATTTTAAACTTTTTTATAATGACTTCTTAAATTTTTTGCCAATGTTTTAATATCAGTTTTTTTCCTTTATTGCTTCACAATCCAGAAAAAATAATAACTTACATGTAGAATTTCATCCTGTCACTCAAAAAATCTCTATTTAGCTATAGTTACATCCAAAAGTTGCTAAGAAATAAGACTCATGTTAATTTTATGTCTATATAAGCTGCCTTGCTGCTGTGAGTTTGATCTTTCCATTTTCTTTGCTGGTCAGAATTCACCATCTGGCTATTTATCTTTGTTTGAATGGCAGCCCTTCTCCTTCAGGGACATCTAGTTTGCCATGAAACCTCATCAGAAGCTGTCCCTGGCATGATTTCCAAAGTAGGTATTTCAGTGTGGTGGTATTGGTCGCATTACCAGAAAATTCTGATCCAGGCTTCGTCAAATGTATCAAAACATGGTACTGGTCGCACTACCAGAAAATTCTGACCCAGGCTTCGACAAACGTATTGAAACACAACCTTGTTTCAAAAGCAAAACCTATTTTAATGCAATGTTGGGAATTACTTTGATTTCCAGCCAGAACACATTATACACAGTTCCCCAAGATAAGTCCATACTTGTCAGTGCTGGGGAATGCTGCCAAAAACAGAAGTCTTCAAAGTAATTATAACAGAGCCCACCTGAAGTATCAGAAAAAAACAACCAGAGTATACAGAGTTTCAAGAAGGACTCGGAATCTAATTGAATTGCTTTGCTTCCTGCAATGCGTTCATCACTGAGGTCTGACTTTTATCCCTTATGGGAGGTGTTATGTTTGCATGAAGAGGCAGACACGGAGTGCTTCAGCTCTTAAGTTTATTGTGACTTTCAGCTCAGAATGGACCCGATTTGGCTGGGCTGCGGCTGCTACTTATAGCCAGCAGCCGCAGTTGACAGCCAATCAGAGTGCAGGGTTTTCCCCGCACTTTTATACCAATCATTTCTAACACTTTACAAGAACAGTTCAAACTAAACCAATGACTTTAAACCTACATACATAACACCCCTCCCCACTAGGTTCAGTCCATACTCAAACCCCATTTATCTAACGTATTCTTTTAAATAGGTGGGGCTCTTACGTGTATGTTGAGACCTATGTGGTTCAGATGTTTTAAGGTTCTCACCGAGTGAGAGAGGAAATGTGTCTGCTGACATTTCCATACTTGGACTTCTAGTAATAGTAGAACCTGTTTGGTTACTACAACCTGGTCTCTCCTCCCAATCCATCTCCAACCCAATGTCAGCACCTAAGTCAGGTAGTGATGTACAGTCTTCCACTTGTAAGAATGGATTTTGGCATTGTGACAGGTTTTGGGATGGTTCCTGTCGTGTTGACTCATTACACATGGGGTTGATTCTTGTTTGCTGATTATCCTCATGTTCCTCCCCATCCCCCTAGAAAGCATTAGGTATGGGAACCAGAGAGGAACAATTGCGATGTTCCTGAGGTAATCTGGATCTAAGCTGATCAATGTGCCTGCTCCAGAGGACACCATCCTCTGTTTGTACCCTGTAAGACCTAGGGCCTGTGATTTGGGTTATCTCAGCAGGAATCCATAATGGTTCACCCATAAGGTTCTTAGCATAAACAGAATCACCCACAGTGAATGTGCTAATTTTGCTAGTGGAATCTAGTGGTGCATTGGGTGCGTAAGTGGGATGAAGGCAGTCAAGGGAAGACCTGAGTTTCCTACCCATCAACAACTCTGCTGGGGATAAGTTAGTTGATGGGTTAGGAGTGATATGCTGAACACTAAGTAGTTTTTCAACTTCTCAGTGATGTCCCCAGGACCCAATTGCTGAAGCTTTGGTAAAGCGTACCATGTGTTCAGCCCGGCCATTAGTCGAAGGGTGCCCAGGGGCAGTCAGGGCATGTCTGATACCCTGTTGTGCTAGATATGATTCAAAAATGTTGGATGTAAATTGAGGACCATTGTCAGAAACAAGGACATCAGGTAACCCATGAGTTACAAATTTTCTGAGCTGTTTGATGACAGCTTCAGCTGTGGTGGATGCCATGGGATAACCTCTAGCCATTTGGAATATGCATCTACTATAATAGGAAAGTGTGCCCTCTGGTAGGGCCAGCAAATCAATGTGAATCCTGGACCATGGGCCCCTAGGACATTCCCATTCCTGTGGGGGCGAGGTGGGGCAGGCCTGACTACCTGCAGTTGGGACAAGATGCAACCCAGTTTTCAACCATTTTGTCAATACCTGGCCACCATACATAACTCCTGGCCAATCCCTTCATTCTACAATCCCGGATGACCCTCATGTAACATTTCCAAAACCTCTTTTTGTAGTTTTGCAGGAATAACCACCCTGTTACCCCACAAAATACATCCTCTTAATACAGATAATTCAGTTTGCCTGGATTTAAAAGGTTGGGCAAGTTGAGGTAGATCTTGAAGTGGCCAACCTTTCTTAATCCAGCCTATAACAGGAGCCAATAAAGTGTCTTTGGCAGTCTCTCTGGCAATTTCAGCAGCGTGTACTGGAAGCTTGGCAACAGTTTCTAGAAAAAGGTGTAAGTCTCAGGAGCAGGATCCTCAGTGTGTGAAGGAAGTGGGCAGCGACTCAAAGCATCTGCATGCCCAATGTCTTTTCCAGGCCTGTGGATGAGTTTGTATGAATAAGCAGCAAGAAATTCAGTCCATCTCAGCATTCTTGGTGACAGGATTGTGGGCTGGTTTGTCCCCTGCCACAATACCTAAAAGAGGTTTGTGATCTGTGACAATAGTAAATGTTCTCCCATATAGATACTCATGGAATTTCTTGACAGCTGCAACAATTGCCAAGGCTTCCTTGTCCAGTTGGCTGTAATTTCTCTCTGCTTTAGTCAAGGTGCAAGAGTAAAATGCAATCGGGGCTTCCCTCCCACTGGGAAGCATGTGGCTCAACACCCACCCCCCTCCAAAAGGGGATGCATCACAAGTCAATACAACAGGCAAATTCTCAGAGAACTGTATCAGTACAGAATCAGAAGTGATTTGTCTCTTAATAGTGTTAAAGGCAGCTTGTTCTTTCCTGCCCCAGACCCATGCAGACTTTTTGTCTAGTAATCTGTGTAGTGGTTCTGCAATGGTTGCCTTCTGAGGTAGAAACATGTGATAGAAGTTAATGAGTCCCAGGAAAGCTTGCAAGTCTGTTTTGCATTTAGGCCTGGGGGCTTCTTTGATTGCCTGAACCTTGGCTTCTGTGGGTGGATACCATGTTTGTCAATCATATAGCCCAAGAACTCTACCTTGTCAGTTCTAAGTGTGCATTTTTCTTCTTTGACTTTTAACCCTGCTTTCTTGAATCTGGTTAGGACTTCTCTGAGTCTCTCGTAACTGAGTGTCATTTTCAGCAGAGATTAACACATCATCAAAGTAAGGCACTACCCTGGCAGTCCTTGGAGCATCCTTTCCATAAGGCTTTGGAAGATGCCTGGTGCCACACTTACTCCAAATTGCAACCTTTTGCATTTGAAAGCACCTCTATGAGTCACAATGGTTTGGGCCTCTGCAGTGGCATCATCAACTGTTAACTGTTGATATGCCTGGGCCAGATCCAATTTGGCAAAGACTGTGCCCCGCCAAGAGAATGTAATAAATGATGCACCACTGGAACTGGATATGCACTCTGTTGTAGCGCATGGTTCAATGTCCCCTTGTAGTCTCCGCAGATTCTCACAGACCCATCAGCCTTGACTGGTGTGACTATGGGTGTCTCCCACCTGGAGTGGTCAGTGGGCTCTAAAACCCCTTGAGCTATTAGTTTATCTAATTGTGCATCAATTTTTTTCCTTTAAGGCAAATGGGACCCTTCTGGGCTTTAAACGGATTGGTGGCACCTTGGAATCTAGATTGAAAGTGATAGGGGTCCCCAAGTACTTGCCTAATCTGTCGCTGAAGACCTCTGGAAACTCAGACTTCAAGGCCTCCTCCCATTCAGTGTTGCTCACGTGATTGATGCCAGTCACCTCGATGCCCAGCGGGTTGAACCACTCAAGTCCCAGCAAATTTGGGCAATCCTTGTCCACAATGGTCAGGGGCAGGCGTTTGGTGTGGCCTTTGAACTTCACGTTGAATTCTCTTGTTCCAACTACTGGAATCTTGTTCCTTGGTAGTCTTTAAGAGTCAGTGCTTGCTTCTTGAAGTGATTCTTCTGAATGTTTGGGAGTAGTCTGTGAATAGTGTCCCATGACACCATAGATAGATATGAGCCTGAGTCCACTTCCATTTGGCAAGGCCTTCCTTCAATAAGTACCTTGACATGCACTTTTCTGATATTGATAGAAGATGAATGACCAATAGTTACTGTCTGATGAGTTTCATTCTTCCCTTTGCTTCTGTGCTGCCCCATTTTCTCACTGTGATTGTTGGGCTTGAATTATTTGTCTTTGTTTGCAGGAAATTTCCTTCTGTTGGTTGGAGTTCTGGATGATTTGCAGACTCTTGCTAGGTGTCCTTTTTTTTCACAATGGAGACAAATGGTGTCTAGAAACTTGCATTCAGTGTGGGGTGGCTTCCCCACAACCTCTGCAGTAGAAATCTTGCCTTTTCCTATCCAGGTCTTTCTTTTTTCGCTCCATTCTGAGTCTGTAAATTCCCTCTTCCACCTCACAGCAATCTGACTCAGAATCTAGGTCATCACAATGGTTTGTGGAAGACTTTTCCCCAACAGAATGGTTTGTGGCCCTGTTCATCTTCCTCATGGCTGCTGCTGAAGACTTGGTAGCTTCTGCTGAAGAGGCTTCTTCTATGGCTTCTTTTAGCGTGATCTTCGGTTTCATTAATAACTTGCTCTGTAACACCTTGTCTTTAAGGCCCAGAACAAATTGATCACGCATGGCCTCTTCTAAACTGTTAAATTCACATGCACCCCCAATGTCTCTTAAACTTGCCATAAAGTCGTTTGCGTTTTCGTTTCCCCCTGATCACGACAGTAAAACTCGTGTCTCTTAATGAGGCACGATACTTGTGGCGCATAATGGGCTCTTAACAGTTTTTCTAAGTCAGGCCAGTCCATTACCTTCACGTCTGCAGCTCCCGCCAATGCCTTCGCCATCTTGAAAACTGCCGGACCGCAGTACGTAAGAAAGACCGCCCTCTTTCGCTTCTCAGAAATGTCAGCTAGATCGTTTCCTTCCAGATATATTTGGAAACGATCTGCATACGACTCCCAGTCTTCTGCCATCAGATCGAACTTGTTCAGCGCAGCCATCTCGCTCTTCTTCTGTTCTGCGTTGCCTTCTCTTCAGGTAAAATCCCACCTTCATCGCCAGTGTTATGTTTGCATGAAGAGGCAGACACGGAGTGCTTCAGCTCTTAAGTTTATTGTGACTTTCAGCTCAGAACGGACCCAATTTGGCTGGGCTGCAGCTGCTACTTATAGCCAGCAGCCGCAGTTGACAGCCAATCAGAGTGCAGGGTTTTTCCCGCACTTTTAAACCAATCATTTCTTACACTTTACAAGAACAGTTCAAACTAAACCAATGACTTTAAACCTACATACATAACAGGAGGGCAGTCACCTCCCAGCCTTACTCCCCAGTCACCCCTTCTGCTTCAGCTGCTCTCGCCTTCTAGCAGCTTTGCTCGCGCACACACTGGGAACAGGTTCCCCAGGGTCCTCTGCTTCACTGCTGCCAGACTCCAAAGACTCTGAAGGCAGCACCCCACTCCCAGATGGTTCTGGCCCCATCCCTGCATCAGATGCAGAACCCTCATCCAAGTTCTCTCCAGCCTCCCTGACTGGTCCCCTTTCTTCCTCACTGTCCAACTCCGCTGATGTCCACACTGGCTGCTGGCACACCACAACATTCCCTTTGATGCCTGTTGCACAGAATTCTATCTAATGTTATAGTTTCATATAATATTTCAGCACTGTAGTACATAATTAAGCATTTATTTCAGTCACTAAATAAAGCTACTGGGATTCAAACTTTGTTTTGCCTTGAATTTGATGAGCTACCTTGTAGAATAGGATTATCTTTCTCATCTTCAGTTCTGCCAACTATAACAGCAGGTATCTCATTGTTAGTTAATATCTTTAGTAGGATCAATCAAAATTATATATTATATAGATGTCCTCCATAACTCTGTATCAAGTTGTTATATACACATGCATATACATATAAATAGAATTGGAAAGAAAATACATTAGCCCAAATATTCCAATTATGAGATGTAATTCAAGCTGCTATTTTCAAGTGTTGCTTGCAAAGATGTGTTAAGAGTCATAATACTTAGCAATAGCACATAGAGTTGTATACCACTTCATAGTGCTTTACAGCCCTTTCTAAGTGGTTTACAGAGTCAGCATACTTCTCCCAACAATCTGAGTCCTCATTTTACTGACCTCCGAAGAATGGAAGGCTGAATCAACCTGGAATTGATCAGACTCAACCCCAGGCAGTCAGCAGAGTTACTCATGTTTTACTTTACTTTATTTTACTTTACTCTACTCTATTCTACTTTACTTACTTTACTTTAGAATAGAATAGAATAGAATAGAATAGAATAGAATAGAATAGAATACTTTATTGGCCAAGTGTGATTGGACACACAAGGAATTTGTCTTGGTGTAAATACTCTCAGTATACATAAAAGAAAAGATACATTCATTAAGAATCAAGAATCATAACGTACAACACTTAATGATAGTCATAGGGTGCTTCACTTACTTTACTTTACTTAACTTTACTTCATTTCACTTCACTTCACTTTACTTAAGGGGGGAATGACTCTGATATTTTAATTGCTTTTTAAAAAGTTCTTGATTTTGAAATCACCATATACCTGCTAAACATAGAATAGGAATTGAGAGCATATAAGCAGATCAGGAAGCTGAAACTGTGCATACTGAGAACCTCTTTCCTCCCTCTTCTTATATATTCACTGGATTTTAATTTCTTCCCCCGCCCCACTCCATTCCCAGTTCATGCATGTATAGTTCCTATTCCCTAAGTTTTTCTCACAATAACAACCCTTCAGGAAAGGTTGTTATGAAAAAAAGGGTTTGGCCTAAGGTTTTCCAATAAGCTCATGGCTGAGGGTAGAGTTGGGGCTACATTTCCAGTCTCCTAGTCCAGATCTCAGTCCGTGCACCACCCTCACTCTTCCAATTGTCTCTTATGATACTTTTCTGCTTGGATTATGAACCTGCTGACAGGGCCTTTCTCTCTAATTACCATGACCCAGTTTGAGAAACAGGACTTATATGAATAATGGAATAAAAATGCAACCAATCAATCAAAATGTGCAGTGATTAAATTACGGAGCACAAAATGGAATCCTGCACTGAGATTTCTTTGAAGAGTTCATATAGTCTGATAGTCAGTGAGGAAAAAGTAGACACACTCAAATGTTAGCATGACATGAATTTTATTGTTTATTAAGGGGCAGACTTTTGGGTTAAGTTTATTTTAATTAAATAGGCAATATGAAATTAGTAAAATAAACTCAAATACTGAATATGCTGCTTTGGGTTGACAGTTTTGAGAATTCAAGGATGAAAGCCATCTGTAGTATCTCTAAGAATGTGATATAATGAGAATAAATAAGGAGACTAAAGCCCTAATTGTACTACAGTTTACAACCAGAATATATGCCTTGTTTAATATGATTTACATACAAGCAACATTCAAGCTTTGTTTTTTGTATTGTGTTTAACTTTTTCATTAAAAATACTGCTTAAAATTTTTCCTCATGTGAAGCATAAATGTAGATGGCAAGAGTAATTAGGCTGCAAATGAAAATGACCCACTTGACTATAGAAATTATTAGAAAGAATTTTAGTGGCTTTTATAATATCATTTAATATAGCTGTTAAATTGCTGTTCATTGAAATTAGTGAGGGTATTTTTTTCTGTTCTGTTCTTTTATTATACTATTCCTTAAATTTTACATTTATGGATAGGCACAAGAGTATTTGATTCTTAGGCACGTACCTTCCCTTGGGTTATAACTATTTGTTCAGTGTTCAAAATCATAATGACAATGAACAAGGGAAACTTACAATGGGTCCCCAAAGTTCTAGGTTTTGCAGTGTCCTTGCAATTACGTGATCCCAATTTCTGATGTTACCTTCTGGCTTCCCACAAGCACAGTCAAAGTAGCCAGCTATGGATTGTGAGATCCCAGGAATCCTGTACTCCAGGGTGTCAAACTCATGATGACACATTGCCATCATGTGATGTATCACAACCTTTCCCCCCTTTGCTAAAATGGAGGTGGGTGTGGCCAGTATGTGATGCATTTAGCCTGTGGGCCACAAGTTTGACACCCCTGCTGTACTCCATAGCAGTCCCTGTCTGCCCATACTCCACAGTGCACACACATGCCTGCAGCCTCCCTTGCCTTCTTACAGCCTCTGCTTGCCCTTCTGAGCCTCTGTCAGCCTTCTCACTGCCCCATTGCCCTGCCTTTAGCCCTTACCCCCTTCAGCCCCTGGCATAGGCACATATTCTCTCTCTCTCCCTCCCTCTCTCTCTCTCTTTCACTTGGACTCCTGCTTCTTCCTACTCATTTGTGCATCCTGTGGTCACGATGGCAACCAGAACTGCCAGGATGGGTATTGCTAAGTGAGGTAGTTCTGTAGTATTGCACTTTGACCATATTGCTTAGTGATGTAATTTGGACTCTCTTGAAAACTCCCTGCAGATCTTATTCTATGAGAAGAGAAAGAAAAGCACAACTTGTAATGGAGCTTCAATATTTTCAACAGTGGTTGCGTTAAATATAAAAAGGTGGCCATATAATATTCTGTGGAGGAAGGAAAGAGGAGAAAAAAGATAACTAGAGTTATAAATTATTATTATTATTTATTCATATTTATATGCCACCCTTCTCTGGAGACTCAGGGCCGCTTACAATTTTTGGAGCACAACCCAATGCGCTCAGCAATAGCCTTCATTCCATTGTATATGCCTGCTTATTACTGAGCGGCATTTTCACAAAGTCAGCTTATTGCCCCCAACAATCTTGGGTCCTCAATTTACCTACCCGGGAGGATGGAAGGCTGAGTCAACCTTGAGCCTGGTGGGATTCGAGCCAGCACTAATTACAGGCAGCTGGAACTTAAGTGCTAGGCATTTAATAGCCTGCACCACCAAGGCTCTTTCCAGGTAGAAAGATAGATAGTATATAAAATACCTGCTGACCAACAATGCAGCAAATGAGAGTTGTAAGATCTGAATTTCATACAGATTCAAACATACATGTGGATTTGTTTAACCATGATTTATTTATTGAATATTCATGAACAGTTTAAATTACAAAAAATTGGATGATACAGTACATTAAACAAAATCAAAATACTACTACTACTACTACTACTACTACCACCACCACCACCACCACCACCACCACTACTACTAGAACTCAATAGATGGATAGCAGGGGATGCAGTGGCACAGAGGCTTAAAGATGCTAGATGTGTCGAACAATTGCCAACACTCTGATAGTTCAAGTCCAGCTCCGTGGGTGAGCTCCCATTTTTTGTCTCTAGCTCCTATCCACCTAGCAGTTACCAAATGCATTCTTTGCAAGTAGATAGATGGTGGGAAACTGCTGGCTGCATTCTGCATGGGGAGTTGAAACCAGCATTGGTTCTTCCTGGTGGAGGAGAGGTGCGTCAACTTCCAGCCTTCCTGACCTTGCATGCCCTATGCTAAAACAAACAAACAAACAAACAGACAAGATAAAAATGACAAATCCAGACTATGTATCTGGCTGACAGTGTGTCCAACCATAATAATTTGGTCTTCTCAACAAAAAAAGTATTTGTACTTTATACTGAAATTACAGCATAAAAGTGGACCTTGCACTTGCGGGAATACGCTAGGAAGAAAATTGAAATTACAGTATAAAGTATAAATACTTGTTGGTTTTTTGAGAAGATAAAATTATTATGGTTGGTCACACGGTCAGCCAGATAGCCAACAGATTTGCTAATATTTTGTACATTTCAGTAATTGGAGAATATATATCTGGGATTATATCCAGCTCAGCTGTTTTGCCATATAAAAGATCATGAATGGTCTACTTCAGTTGGAATTATGGCATCAACATTTTGAGAGTTGGTGTGTCCAGTTGCTCTGCATTTTCAGCATGTAATTTAATAGAAAAATAATTGATCTACTCTAAGATTTCATGCTAATTTGCTGTGATTGAATTGTCCAGGTTCTTGATCTCGAAGAACTATTATTTTGCGGTTTTGTTCTTTTCAGTGTTTGTATAAGCTGCCAGTTGTATTTTCTAATATAGTCTTTGATCACTTTTGAATGATCTTATTTAGTGCAATACATTCTGCATTGATTTTAATAAACTATTCATATTTCCATTGTCATTGCTTCTGCATCATTGTTTATTTCTTTTCTGGATTTTAAGAATTTTTGATTTGGTATCATCAATATCCTTGGCTAATTATAGCAGAGTTTCAGTTATATAGGAAACAACTAAGCTCTCATTCAATTAACTGAGTGCTCTGAAACAATTCGATCATTTCAGCTGGAATGCATCCATCTGACACTTGATAGTCAATGCAAGCTGCTGTGCTTTATTTATTTATTTATGAGATGTTTAAGATTTATAAACTGCCTCAATCTCTTATGACTCTGGACAGCAATTTTCTTCTCTCCTGTTTCATACTGATTTTCAATGTTATGTGTACTACTTGATTATATCTTTCAATGCTGAAGTGGTTCAATCCATAAAAATAATTATTGGACAAAATATGAGAATAAGAAAACTTATTACAAGTCTTAGAGTGATCTATTCAGCTACGTAAACAATGCAAACACCAATAAGCCAAAATTATAGCAATTTCACTCTTCCACTGACATTACATACAAAGTTGTTATCTGGTACTTGACTTTTTATAAAAAATGACAGAAAATAATAGCTAATTAGTTAGCAAAATTAAAAGAGAAACAGCAAAAAAAACTGTCCTAAGAGGTTAATTTACATGTGTTTGTTTGTTTGTTTGTTTATGCACTTTCCTTGAATTAGAGCCAGTTTGGTCTAGTGCAGGGGTGTCAAATTGGTGGCTTGTGTGCCAGATTTATCATGCGCAGGCCACGCCCATGCCAGGTCCTCGAAGGGGAAAAGCATCATGTGACAGCAATGTGACACTGCGAATTTGACACCCGTGGTCTAGTGATTAAGGCACCAGTCTAGAAAGCAAGAAACTGTAAGTTCAAGTCCCACCATAGCCAGGAAAGCCAGCTGGATGACCTTGTGCCAATTGCTCTCTGTCAACCCAACTCATCCCACAGGGCTGTTTGGAGAAAATAGGTAGAGGAAGGATGTGTTTATCACCTTGAGTATTTGTGAAAATAATAAAGGCAGGCTATAAATAAATAATTATTATTTTCAAAATCTGCCTTAGGAGAAAGAGATAAAGGGGGAGGGGGAATCTGCAAGCTCAGAAGGGGAAAAGAAAAGACTCTTAGGCTAACTCTCAAAAGAGTTCTTATTTCCCAATCCCATACAAATCAATAAAATTTTCTTCCTTCCTTTCATTTTTTTTAACTTGTAGCATGGTGCTTACAATATCTCACAATGTGTTCCTGGAGTCATATGTGGAATTATCAAGTCTGGGGAGATTTTTTTTAATTCAGTCTAGATTCATAACTTCTGTATAGTCAACGGTGATGACAAGCTTCTGCTATGGCTGCTTGACTATAAGGAAGGGAGGGTATGGTCCCACAGTTATCCGCATTGTGTTGTATTTACAGTTGTAAAGCTTTTCTTAGCATTTTATGATAAAAAGTCTAGGGACCATTGTGGATTTTTGTTATTTATTTATTTATTTATTTACAAGTCTAGACGGCCATCCAACTTGTAAAAATGCAATTTCAGGCAATATACCATTACCAACAACAAAAAAAGGGCAAAAAATAAATATGACAACAAAATGCATGGTCAGGGCATATCAGCATACACTCCACCTCCAAGGATGAGCTCCTCTCTGGTTCCAACCTTTGAAGAAACAACTTGAACATGAAAGTCTCTCTAAAAGCTAACAGGATCAGGGTTAGTCAAACCTAGAGGAGAACAGGGAGATCAATCCATAAGGTAGATGCAAAGCAACCTCCTAGGTCCCATGCAATTCAAGAAAGGAACCTGGAGAATGCCCCTTTTGGTAAGCTGTGTGGAATAGGCAGAAACAACTGGACACAAGACTTCCTGTGCTACAAAGGGCTTTAGAGGTGATAATCAACACCTTCAATTGTAAGGCCTACTGGAAGCTTCTAAAGCAGAAGTGTTACATAGACATACAGAGAAGCACATGACTCCATGCTGAATATAGTATGTTTAAGCACTGTTGTTAATAAAATGTGAAAATCCATAATTTGAAATCAGATGGCAATCCCATTCCAGAAATTCTGGCTTCAAGTTAACTCATGATTCATATTTTGTGCTAATTATTCTGGCATGTCATTTGCATTTCTGGATAACATTTAGGGCATGGAAGGATGCAACAGATGGATGAAAAAAGCAGATTTGCCTAATAGTCTGATGAAGGTCCATGCTTTTGATTTAAATAATTGCTGCTACAAGTGATCATCTGATAGAGTTGCTAAACTGATATTTATACAATCCTCTGGGGAAAATATTGGAGAGCATTTAGTGATATATTTAAGTAATGCAAGATAAGCACTCCACAGACAGAAGAGCAAAATTAAGAACACATCTTGTCAAGCAATATATCCAAAACTGACACTGTAAGTTTTGGGCATCTTCAACTAGCCTACTGAAAAAAAATTGTCCTCTCACTATGCTTGGAAAATAGTTACTCATTTGTGATAAAATAAATTGATTCCTTCATTTTAGCCAGAGAATGCCCCCCTTCCTCAACAAGATAGAGCCCACTTGGCTGACTTGGGGAGGGCAAGTAAGAAGTGGCCATACTTTGTTTTAAGGGTCTGTTTTGTAGATTTGGCTTATTTAATTATTCAAATAGGACTTCAATGATTCCACAAATACAACCAGACCTTATTTTCTTTGTCTTTCAAATCTTTCCCCAGATTACTTGAATAACATCTTCTTCTATTTGTTTTTTTTTAGGAGTAAGTACACCAATGATAATTAGCCATAGCTTTTCATTTTAGATCCAATGAAACAACATCTAGAGGTGAAGATGATTCCAAAATTGTCCAAGGATTTGATCAATGCCAAAAATATAAAGATAAGAGGAAAATTGAAAGTGTTTAGGATATTACTATTAGTCTTAATTTCTTGTTGTTTCTTCAGATTTTGTCTTCTGTATCATATGTATTATATTGCATATGCATCTACTGTATATGCATCTATTCCTTCAGCTTATGCACTTGATAATGCTTAAGCTTAAGGAATATCAATGCACCTGATAATGCTCTTAGTGCTTTCATGCAAACACTTGGATAGCAACAGAAACTTCTCTATATACTCATTTGTTCCTATCTAGCCCCCAGAGATTCATGCTATTTAGCTTTCTTCCACAAAGGATTGGGACAAAAGCAAAGTCTGTTTTACAACCAATAATAAAGATATATATGTTTGGATATTCTACCTATATATTTCTGAATTTGGAAACTCAGCTATGAAAACAGGTCAATGGCCAGCATAGAATATGATGCTAAAGAGAGACTGATTCCTTAAGGAAAAACACACTAGCAAAATGGTAACAGATAACGTCAGGTTATATTACTTAGCTACCACTTTTTGAACAAAGAAAGAGTTCTCTGTTTTTCATTTATGAACATAGGTATTAATTAAATATCATATTTCACATCAAATGCCATCAGTTGTGACACATTAAAGTTTTTTCTTATATAACAAAGTACGAGTCTCTAAGTATATGATAAACTATATGATCAGTGGGCATGAGTATTGGATCAATTGCCCCACCCCATGGGCCACCAAATACTAATATCTTAGCATGTACCTACAATTATCCATCCACCAGAAGGATGTGAGAAAGTCCCAAACCAGCAATTTTGATCCTAAGACAAGTGGAAGGGCATAGAAGAGTAAAAGAGAAAAAAAAACTTCAATGTTAGAGCCAAATAGGCTTTCCCTATAACATTAGTGAGAGCCATTTTCTGAGAAAACACCATAAAAGAAAGAATAAAACTTCTAGTCTAAATAAACCTATTCTCTTTCCATAACTGTTATCTATAAAAATAATACAACAGCCAACTTCTGCACTAAACAGAAGTAGAATGCTTTGTGGCATCTTCCTCAAAAGAGATGGCACCTTTGTACCTCTTACAGTTTGCTATTGGGAATTACTAAACTAGTTTAGTTTTGTAGTTATCTGAAGGATAGCAACAGACTTAAATACCACCAAATAGAGCTTTACAGCAGTCTCTGGGTGGTTTACAGAGTCAACATACTGCTCCCAACAACATATCGTCCTCATTTTACTGACTTCAGAAGGATAGAAGGCTAAGTCAACCTCAAGACCCATCAGGACCGAACTCCAGACTGTGGGCAGAGTTTGCCTTCGATGCTGCATTCTAACCACTGCATCACCAGGACTCCTAGAAACCTACAATGTTAACGTGGCATTTCATTTTAGCATTTTGAGATGATTGTAACTTCTATTTTTAATTGCATTTTTAGCCTTTTTATATACTGCATTTGGCCCTCAATTCCAACTGCTATTAAGTCATCATAAGTAAAATGAATGTGGGATAATGGGAAGTTCAACAAATTTCTCTTTGATTTTTGTCTCAAGATTTCAGAATGCTAACTTTGCCTTCATATTGTAATGTAAGGTTTCCATCTCAATGGAAAACACTTAGCGATTATTGAAAAGTAAAGGTCAATACTGTAGTTTAGTATCTGAACATACTAAATACATACATGTTTATGTTCTAATTCAGGAAGAACAGCTGTAAAGGTTCTGCCCTTTAAAAGCTTTTATCCCTATCAGTTCCTTTCCCCCGTCTTATGAAATTGTTGTGGCTGTGAGTCAGTCAGCACATAGCAACAGAAATCTATGGTTGCAAATAAAGAAGGGCAGGTGGAAAGAAACCTGCAAAGGATGGTATTGGATGAATGAAAAAAGATAGGAGCAATAACAAGTAATAATGAATGTATAGTGAAGTGCTTATAAAAGAGTATGCTATGTAAAGACTTTTCTCAGAATTTTTGTGACCAGGCAAGCAAATTTAAAATAAAAATGGCTTGACCTCTCCTTGGCTTAGTGCATATCTGAAGGATTTACCAATATAATATTTGGCATAGTCTTTCAAGCATAGCTAGCTCAAATGATTTCAAAAACAAGTCTACCATGAGTCCAGGAAAGATTTAATTTGCTAATTAATCTGATGGGAGGAATGTGTCCCTCCAAATTATGGAATGAATTGACCTTTTTACACAGAGTGTTGGGGAAGACTATATACTGTACTGTACACTTTCTCAGATTTTCTGTATAAATGCAATATCAGGGGTTTTCAATTCAATGTATAGAATGTGAAGGATGTTTGTTTGTGTTTATTTTCATAGTCATAATGTACACTGAAGATGAAATTTAATTTCATTGTATGCGGTGCAATGACAATAAAGTAAACTAAAATAAAACTAAAGTTCAGTGTTTGATGGTACTTTGGATATAATCAGAAACCAAGGACCAGCTGAACTAGAAAGAATCTATGTTTGAATGGAATGTAACTTCTTTGCAATCTTGTCTGGTAAATGATCTTTTCTACTGATCATGATGAAGGTAATTAATCATATGATAAATACTTAGTCTAATAAAATACATACACTCCATCCAAATATATAGGTAGCTGAATTAAAAGGTACTATGTGATCAACATGCTATGCAGGGGTGGGATTCAATTTTTTTAACAACTGGTTCTGTGGGCGTGGCTTAGTTGGTGGGTGTGGCTTGGTGGGCATGTGACTGGGTGGGCGTGGCCAACTCAACATCATTCATGTCAAGGGGCACTTCTCCTCGCCTGGCCTCTCATGACAGTGGGGATGCTGCAGTGGTCATAAGTGTGAAAAATGGTCATAAGTCACTTTTTTCAGTGCCATTGTAACTTTGAAGAGTCACTAAATGAACTGTTGTAAGTCAAGGATTACCTGTACAAAAATACAAAAAGCTTCTTTGCTTGAAAAAAGCTGCCCTAAATACTAATCATTAGATTAAAAATACCTGCAAGCCAGAGTTACAACTCAGGCAGGGTGCCAGAGCACCTTGAGGAATTAAAGTACTTAAAATGCAATGATAACTATCAGCAGCAACTCTTGTTCATAAAGTGAAACCCTTTAGCAGAGAAGTCATTTAAGCTCTCCAGAAAAAGCAGACCCTTAGATCCATTTGTACCACTTAAAGACATCAGCTGGCCTCACTCACCTCACAAGATATCCTAAGGAAATCATCCAGATTTAAGGAAAGGTCACATGCCTCCCAGAAAGGCAGTAAAAAAATCAGTGCTAAGCTTGCATCCTGTCTCTTGGAAGTACACCCCAAAAGGACAGTGCCAGATACCACTAAGGAAGTAAAGGAAGACACTGTCCTCAGATAGAAAAAGAAACCATGAGGCAGGAAAAAAATTCAAACACAATACAAATAATTAAATCACAACAGTAGCTGTTGCTTGTTGAAGTTGAATAGGGAAAATTATCCCATCGATAAACACAGGATTAAATGTCACCAAGCACAGAATTAACGTTCACCAAAGACCAGTTTTAGATAAAAACTCAGAAAGGGTATATAAACTCACGTTTGAATGTCAATCTTTCTAGCTACCCAAGAAGCCTTGCTGAATGTCACTCATCTTGGTTCCCTGTCATTAAAAGCTTCTTTCTGACAGCTCTGCTTCATTATTCAATTATTTCTTCAAAGTGCTGATTGTCCAGGGAAGTATTTCCTCCCAACAGCAGTGGGAGTGTAAAAATCTTAAAACAACCCTTCCCCTTTAAGAAAGTCAAGCCCAAGAAGCTCTGGGAACAGGAAGTCTAGGCATACTGGCAATAATGTATTGAGGGTGGAAAAAAAACCCAAGGAGATTGCTTCTAACTACCAATTTTCCGAACTGCTTAGAAAGTTAACAAGGGGTTCTATAGAACTGGTCAGAACCGGCAGAATCCCACCCCTGATGCTATGGTGGAATAAAACAATGAATTGCCAAAGCCCAAGAGAAAGAAGATCAAAGGATGACTGATGACTAAAAGTACTGAAAATTAGGATATAAACTCCCATAATTGAGAATTATCCAAGGATAGACCCTACCCTCACAAACTATTTTCTAAATTATAACAGTATCCCATAAGGAAAACAGATGAAAACCAGTTGTCCAATACCTTTATGTTATAAAATAGATGAATAGAAATTCTGGATCAAGAATGTAAGGTGTATGAGGAGGTACCTGTATTGTACATGAACTTCTCCATCCTATAAGGAAGAGTGCTGCAGCAGAAAAGGCTCTCTTTTTGGGTCTCACCTAATGACATCCCTTCACAGACAAGACCCATAACATGCCCTTCGTGCCAGACTGACAGACTGAATAGATGTGATTGAAGATAAGTGGTCCCTCAAATAAGCTTTTCATTGCCTCTTTCTGAGATGTTTCTTCAATTTCCCAGTCTACACTACAGATGTAAGACTTGATTTCAGCCTCCCATTCAGACTTGATCCAGTTAAGCTTTTGGGAGTAGTCAGTGTCATTCAGGAGCAGATATTCAGAATATGGTCTTAAAAGTCTTGCTGGCTGAGAATGATGGTGATTTATTCATGGAAGTATAAGTTTTAGGCAACCAGTAATCTGTAAGATAACCAAGCTTTTACCTGTGTTGACAAAGAATGACATAACTTGGCCTTAACCTGTAAGCCTAAGCACACATTCTTGAGAATATTTAGAAGCAGACATGCTTAAAACTGGACTGCAAGTCTACATAACTACATAAAATTAAGCATGATTACTAAATAGGCAGCATGCTGTTATTGCTTGACATAGCTTTTTTGTTACTTCCATTTTTTCCTATCACAACTCAGAGCAATACTGTGATAGAGAAATACTGTATTCTAGACATGAATAAGAATAAAAATACAAATAAGAATAGGAGGACAGGGAGAAAGAGGAATAATTTTCAGGATGCTCCTGAATTTGCTCTGACAGATTTTGTCAGCCAACTGTATAGTTGCAATAGCATAGAAAATTGCTATTTCCTTGTTTTGTGTTGCCTAACTCTTTATCCTTCATAATTCATTAACATTAAATGTTTGGTGAGAGGAATTCCTTTAAAATATGTTCACTTGGTATGTGGGAAGTCATGGAGGAGGCAGATTATCAGACAAATTATTATACAATCAAAATACAACCTTTGCATGTATTCCTTGGGAGAAGGTATTGCAATTATTGATTAATATACCATTAATATATTTTCTTTTTCCAGAATATTAATGTCATTGTTAAATAGAGAAGGACCAAGAAATTAGATACTCTAATGAGAAGCTTCTTTTGCCTGGATCTGTTAGAAGTTAATTCGCTATTCTGTATTTATGGCATTGAAAATACTTTTCAGTCCATCAAGTTGAGACAAGTTCCTTCCACCAAACTAACACCAAATAACTGCCCATATTTGCTAACATTTACCAGTGTAATTCTTTTGTCCTGAATGAATGGAGGACAAATTTCTAAGTTCTAATTCAGTAGAGATTTGATCACTGGGGAGATCAAAATGAGTTCAAAGTCAGTGATTATTCCACAGTGATTAGCTGTGTTTATGGAGGCCATGAAAATGCAGGTAGTTAAAATGGTCTTTCATTGACCCCTTTATGCGGTCAGCAGATAACACGCAGCCCCATTAACAATCTGACTTCTCCCAAGTCACAACTTGTTCACTTTTAGCAAGACTTCAGGAACATCTCATTACAAAGCCAGCATGTAAACTGCATTAACTTTCTCATTGCATTCAGGTTACATGCTGGCTGCATTCTCATCTGCAAAACAAGGAATCACATTCTTTTTTTTCCATTGAAGAAGAAAAAGAAAGGAGATATATTACTTACCCCAGAGGCAACATTTTGTATGGTAAGTGTCCTCATAAACTGTTCAAATAAAAATGTTTATATATTGGGGATGATATCTAATAGGGCTGTGCAGCATTGCATTTTAGTCCACTGGGATAGAATCACAAGTCAAAGCAGTAAGAACCCATGATTTCCAGGCCAGGATTTATATAACAGGAATGGCTGTGATATAAAATATAACAATTGCTCACTATCAAAGCCACCAAGTATTATCCTAAGTCTATGTAGTAATTCAGGACAGAAGAGTTGTTCACGCTTTAAACTCTCATGCCAGCCATTTACCCTCTTCTCACTGCCAGTAAGCAATCAACTCTTTGTATGGCTTCCTGCTTGTCTGTAATAAAGAACCAAATGTATAATCTCTGTGAATCTTCTGCTGGTCAAGTTGAAGAACTAAGCTAAGCTGTGAAGTTTCAGAAGATTTGTGAGCAAGGTGGATTTGAATCATTTTGTAGCTTTTCAAAGCCTTCAGATTTATAGGCTTTTTGCTGCTTCTGAGATTGCTACAGAAAATATACAACAGTACAACTTCATTTCTTCGTATGAAGAATGCTGATGGATGGTTGAGTGGCTGCTCTGAATTGACTTGAGTAAGGGGCCAAGAGCTTTTATTACCTTATTAATGCATGCAGCTATATCAGAGCTCTTTTGGGGCAGCAAGCCAACATTGATTTAGCCTTGATTTACTTTCTCAGTTCCTGAATTCCTTACATTAACATATACTAATGGATTGTTCCACTTCTGTGCTGATCCTGCCAACTTAACTGGGAGTTCAGCTTAATTCTTAGTACTCTAAATGTGGATTTAAGGTTGATCAGTCTCATCTGTGCCCTGGGGTCAAATCTTACTTCTAAATTCTGAATGGGTGGGGCAAGTTTGAGTCTATCAAAAGTGAGTAAATCAGGCTAGGAGGTATCTACAGATCCAATATTTGGTCAAAGCACCAAAATGAGCATTGTAATGTCATAACACAAGTTGTACCTTTTATTGTGTATGTAGTGTTATAATGCATATACAAAAGAGGGAGAGCCTGCATCATAAAAGCACAACAATAATTCCATTATTTGCATTCTTACCTCCAGCCACACCCTCTCCATTCTAATTATATACCTTTTTACTGCTTGTAGCAACAGAGAGGAAGAAATAGTAAGGGGAAAAGTGAGTGATATCTCTGCCCCATTATCGAGCCTTGAAACAACCTATTTTTACATTTGTAGGCAACAATCACAAATATGCATATTTCTAAATAGTTTTTTGAGTTGATAAATATTTTGAGGCAGAACTAACAGACTCCATGAATCACGTGACTTTTGATTGATTCCATTTTGGCACATTATATTATTTTACTTCAAAAGAAATGTGGATGATTTCTCCAAGCTCACCACTTTTGAGCAGCATCTGTACATTCATTTCCACATTTTCTGCTTGTTAAACAGTCAAGTACTTTATTTCACAAGTTTTCCTCTTCCTCTGTTCAGTTCCTTTTAAATTGGATTTAAAAGGAAGATAAAAGCACTTTCTTTTAAACTGGGTTTAATAGCAGAGTGAATCCATGAACGCCAACTAGAAGTCAGAAGACATAGTGAAAACTCCTTAGCGTTACAACGCATGGACAAACTTAACTATACTTTCAACTAGGAAATTGTTAGCATCCTACACCAAGTCAGGTCCAAAAATGCTAGGGAATTCCTGGAAGTTTGGAGATCAGACAAATCATCCATCAATAGACACATAGAAATAAATCACATTTACCCCTCTCCATTCAAAAGAGACAAAAAAAGCTAAGAAGGAAACAAAAAGGCCAGAACACATCCTCTCCAGAAGTCAAAACCAAGATAAGTAGGGAATAATACCAAACAGACAGAATTAAGGATTATCAATCAGAAAAACCACATCATCCACAACACAGGCCAGGAAAGCTACAATACATAAACAGGGAGCAAACCCCACACCAAATGATGTTATCAGATGGATTAATGAAACATCTGCAAACAAACAACCAAGACAGGGAGCACCAAGGACTCCTGAGTTCAACCATGAGCTACATATATTCTTTTTTACTGGGTTTAAAAGCTTGACCGTAAATATCTTTGAGCCTAATACTTTCTATTTTTTTTATAACAAAGTAGGTTTTAGATGAAAAACTGAGAACAGCCACACATCTTTCCAAGTGTCTGTTACAGCCATCTGTCAATAACATTTTGGCCTGTGATGAAGTGGCCCACACAAGAAACCTCCTGCTCTTTAATTTTTCTGGGTTTTCCTTCCCAGCAATCAATGGGATATAAATGTAAGT
The DNA here is from genome assembly GCA_009733165.1 of Naja naja. Classification (NCBI taxonomy): domain Eukaryota; kingdom Metazoa; phylum Chordata; class Lepidosauria; order Squamata; family Elapidae; genus Naja; species Naja naja. Next base: position 141,299,309 of record CM019150.1, read on the forward strand.
TAAAAAACCCAAATTCAAACCGAATATAAAATGTTTGGCCCTCTGTGACCTACAGTTTCAGATTTTCATACCTTCAGATGTTTGTTTAGGAATGAACCATCTTAAGAAACCAGCTGGAAATGAAGCCATTTTAAGAAGATCCTTTCTTGATTTCATGGTTTTTTTCTTTTTTTTACTTTGACCATATTAGTGGACTTCCCAGCTTCTTTTCCTGGTCCCATCCATGCTGGGAAAGCAAGCATCAATTATTTTTCTTTCTGGGATTGTTATCTTTTGAGGATGGTGAATTTCATTTCATTTTATTTTTAAAAGGACAACAGTTTTTGTTTACTTGATTGTTGGTCGGATGTTAATTAATGGATTGTTGGTCGGATGGAGTTAACCTATGTTCACCTGGGTACTGATTGCTGGTGGTGAGGTACTTTGGTCTTTTTGTTCCCTTTTTGGTTTGTCAATTGTCTCTTTGCATAGTATATAGATATGGTTTATGTCTATTGATGACTAATTTGTCAGTGTGCCAGGCTTATAGAGATTCCCTAGCATTTTTTGACTTGTTTTCTGCAAGAAAACAATCAGGTCAGAAAGAACCAAGCACCACTCATTTCAACCCTGAGCTACAAATAAGATCCCTTTTTTGACTTTGTAATCCCTTAATTCAAGGTAAGGTAAGGCGACTGGATGGAGCTGACCATTTACTGCTCAGATGCCCTTCCTGACACGATACGGAGTTCACAGCAAGTATTCAATACCTAGGATTAGAACTCCCAACCTTACGAGTAGGAGGAGAGAGTCTTCACCAATAAGCCACACACCACTCAACCCTGAGCTACAAATGTTTTCCTTTATTGGTATCAATCTGCTCTGCATGTTCTGGAAGTGCTATTTTTGATATGAAGCTGCAAAACCAGTTGAAATAGATCCTCCCTTTTTGCCTTCCAGCATTTCTTATACTGAGGCAACATGCATTAGCCCTTTGACAACCCCTAGAATAGTGTTAAAATATTTAAACTTCTCTAAGAGCTGCTAGTTTAGAGCAATGAATCTTACTAACTTTAAGATATGTGAACTACAGCTTCCAGAATTCACCACCCAGCTTATTCAATCACAGTCTGTTGTTGGAATGTTTTGCAATCATTCTAAGGAATTATCTTGCAAAGCTGCCCTTCACTACTTGTATTGCAGAAAAAATTGAACAGTCTACAAGAATAATCCTTGCTTGGGGAGGGAGAGTAAAACTGGGCTAATATTACAACTACTAGTAGCCTGTCTATTCTCAGGAAACTCATGGAGGTGTTCTTTTTTCTGAACAAATGGTCTTTGTCTACACAGACAGTAACCAAGTTTGAGAATTAATTAGTGCATAGTTAGATGTTGGAATCACCTTTTTTAAAGCACTATATAAATTACTTGTATTGTTTTCAAATTGTGGCCAAAGTTAAATTGAAGAGGACTGGAAAGAGAAAATAATTGCAACTCGAGCTGGATCTTATTTCATCTGAAGAAAGCAATTGGATTTTGTGTGTGTGTGTGTGTGTGTGTGTGTATGTGTGTGCATATAAGAGAGAAAGATTGCAATATAGAAGCAACTTTTTTTTAATTAGAAGAATGACTTTCAAACAGTACATCAACAAAAACAGCTCAACCATAAAATGTATCCCTCTACATCTGTGTAGATTTTATGTTTGCCATGACCTGTAGCTTTGAAATGAAAAACCATTTGACCCGAGCATTTTCTACTATAAATGAAATATTGAAGGTCAGAAGTATATTTTTTCTCTTTATTTATGTGTTTATTTTTGAAGTTTAACCATGAGAAACTGCCATCATTCCTCACAGATTCTGAAAACATTGCATATTATCTTGAAGCAACACTATGATTACTTTTCATGTTTACTGCTTAGAGTATTTTCTGAGAAATAATATGTTGAAGAAGGAGGATAGAAATTTAGGTCTGGTCTATACAAACAACAAAATGAAGCAGGAAGAGTGGAAGTTTCCAATATTTCAGAGACAGGAGGAAGAAAGAAAAAATTATTAGGGGAGCCAAGGATATCTTCAAATGAACAACGATGAGTAGAAATAGCAAAGTGTCATTGCAGTATAATGATGCAAACCCTACCTTTTTGAATATGCATTCATGATATCACATGTCTGTACAGAAGGGGCAGAGCCTGCACTGCAATGCTGCATCACTGCTGTTGACCATTCAGAAGACAGCAAGGGTACCTGTAAACACTGATGGGGGGAGCTTGTGATTCCCCCCATTATTTAAAATGGTACAGTACATCAACTCAACACTCTGACATCTCATCATTTCCTTATCATCATTTCCTTCAGTGCTTTCATAAATTATAAGCAAAGGGGTTGTTGTTCCACCCACAGAAAGCTTCTGTTCCAAAGTGTAGCTCTCTGTGGAATTTCAGATTTGTTCCAAAGAATTGGCAGGCCCTCTGGAACTGTGTGAATGCTAACAATGAAATTGTCAGAAAGAGAATGAGAAAAATAGCCTTCCTTTATGTTCAATAACTGGGACATTTTAAATAAGGACTCCACTCAAGGAATTATAGTGATGAGACTAACATAACTTGAATCTAATCCTTAAAAGTTCCAAAATAGCTGACCTCAAGCAAACAAACCATCTCTACTTAGCTGCATCATTTAACTGCAATATTACTTGTAATTAAGTTACACAAATATTTGTAATTTTTAATGAATACTTCATGAAGTTAACTGTGAAGTTGCTTTCTGAATTTATCAGAACATGGCATCAAATTCACTAAATTAAAAGGTTGGTTTTGAGATACACACACACACACACACACACACACACACACATGATTAGTAGATGTGTTTCCAAAATGTAAAATATCTGTCAATATAAAATATGATAAAAAAAGAAAACATTTTAATGATATTAAATTAATATTTTTCACAACATGGTTTTGATGAAAAAAAGATCAGAAAAGTACCATATTGGAGAAAAAAGACTGGTGAACTCATTACTCAAAAAACATCTTGATATAAAAGCAATGTGAGGAAGCAAAATTTTGTTCACTTTTAAAGTACATCAAAGAAAGGACATTCATACTGCACATTGTTCACACCCTCTAAATATTTTATTTGGAAAAACCAGAATCTGGTAAGCTTCCCATTAAATAATTAAAAAGTCACTATGCATACCTTTAATAAGAGGATAGCCATTAAATTGATATGTAATATTTATGAGCACAGTATATGGTGCCCAGGCTGACACAATAATTTCCTTCCTTCCTTCCTTCCTTCCTTCCTTCCTTCCTTCCTTCCTTCCTTCCTTCCTTCCTTTCCTTCCTTCCTCCCCTCCCCTTTTCTTACCTCTCCTCCCTTTCCTTTCTCATGTATCACAATCCTTTCCACATAACCAACACTTCAAAAATTTCAGAATGACATGCAACATTATTTCATTTCCTTCATAAATTATAAGCTTTGCCTAAACAGAAACCTCCCCATTCATTTTAGAAATGTACTTCAGATTAAATTCAGTAGCATTTTAGGATAAGAAGATTCTAACAGATTTCAGCCATCATATCAAAACTCTCCCTTGACCGGGTGAGGGAAAACCCCTAAAAGTTGACCTGAATTCACTGGTGTTCAACTTCCAGACAATCTGTTTTAAATTAATGAGGGAAAAGGCACCTGAGGATTGAACTAGAACCTCCTCTGAGATCCTTCAGTTCTGAAGCAACTACATTTGGGAATAAACAGCACCTGGAAGCCCTCCTTGCTGCCCCACCACACCCCAGTTTTGTCATAGAGAGCCAGTAGAAGAGGAAATCAAGAAAATTTAAGGATTATTCAGTATATAATACTGAGTAGTAATCGGTGTTTGTCATTTTGTAAGCATCCTGCCTATAGTTGCTGTCCATCCCAGATGCCTAATCCTATTTTTTTAAATTAGATTTATATGCTGCCCTTCTCCGAAGACTCAGGGCGGCTTACAATTTTTGGGATACAACCCAATGTGCTCAGCAATAGCCTTCATTCCATTGTATTCCATTCTATTTGCTGTAGCTGTTAAGTAATGTTAGAAAAGGTAGATGGCTGTGCACTAATGAGTGTGAGTATTGTTAATGTTCCAATAGCTCCTTTTAATAGTATGAGTTCTAGACCTCCCGTAGGCATGGAAATCAGCTGGGTGCCTTTGGGTCAGTCAGGTCCACAGCCCACCCCACAGGATTGTTGTTGTTATGGAGAAAATAGGAGGAAGGAGAATTAGGTATGTCCACTGGGTCTCCATATAAAATATTATGACCTGGTTTCTCCCTTACAGCCCTCTGGATAACCAGGAGGAGATTGAAGGGGAAATCCCTAAAGACAGAATTCCAAAAGTACTTCAAGTCTCTGAGAAAGTTATGAAAAGGTAAACTATTCCACTTGTTTAATTTCCTTAGGTTAATAAAATGTCATCCAATAATAATAAAAAGTTTTCTTGGCAAGGTTTTTCAGAAGTGGTTTGCCATTGCCTCCATTCTAGAACTGAAAGTGATGGCCCATATTTACCCAACTAGCTTTGTATTTAAGGCAGAACTAGAACTCACAGTCTTCCCAGTTTCTAACCTGATGCCTTAACCTCTACCTGAAACTGGCCTTAACTACTAGCTACTTAATATTGATGGAAAAAGGAAAGTTGTTACTGAAGAAAAGTTGGTATTGATGGAAAAAGTGGAGACAGCTGGAATCTTCCATTCATTTACTGGGTTCATGCATACATATTGGAGTAAAAATACATTATTTCAGAGCCTCTAAATATTTTCTAGGTTAAGGTTGCAAAGAATAATTCTTCCAGAAACGAACTGTTTGGCTGGAAAGCTGGTGTCTCTGAACTTCTGTCCTGCTCATCCTGGTAGAGAAAAGGACAAAAAAGAAGGAATATTCTAGGTCTAAAAAAGTCAGTCTTCCCATCAGGGAAGCAGATCAGGGAATGTGAGAGATTGTTCACCAAGTCTCTTCAGTATTCCTAGTAGACCAGGGAATCAATTCTGAAAAGTTGATGCTTCTGAAGCTATATCTCCAACAAATAGTATGGATGCTGTAAAGGATGATTTACTCTCACCTTGCATTTTTGATACAGTCCAAACTAGGTCTCTAAGAGCAGTATTTAAATAATTCCAATTTTTGACTGAGTGCAAATTTTGCCTGCAGACTGAAGCACTTGATTTTTGAAAGCATAGAGGACATTCCACTGAATAAGTGCCTCAGGGTCATATTAAACTTTGACAATCCTTAGCCTATGAACTGGAATTAAGTAGCCTGATTCTATTCAAAAGCTTTGTGTGATTTCAACTCCAGTGGTTTACTAATGAGCAAGCTGAGGAAGATGGTTTCAGATTTACATCACCTGGCAAAGCCACACAGAGTTTCAGAAATAGAGGGGGTAATTTTAGCTCTGCCTCAAAGATTGTTTCATAACCAAACTCTCTTTTTTCTGAAGAAGTCTACTCCAAGGCCAATCAGAAATGGAATACAATCAGAAAGACCCAGGTTCAAGTGCACAATCCACCATGGAAATTCACTTTAGACCATTCACTTGCTTTTTCCCCAACCTGCCTCAAAGGGTTGTTGTGTGGATAAAATAAAGGGAGCCTGGGGTTCTGATACGAGTTGAATCAAATGAATAATGAAACAGAACAGGCATATGGAAGGCTTGCTGAGTCATACTTATTCCCTAGTTGCATTGTAGCTTAGAAAAGAGGGAAAGAGGGCTATAATATGACAGATATAAATTAAGCCTTTATCTCTGTTAAACAGCTTGGTGCATGTTTGTCTCAGAATCAAATTATGCTTGTGGTTCGGCCTGAGGAGCAAAAACAGGGAGAGGGAGAGAGATCTCCCTTCCACCATTGCAGGAACCAAATGCTAATTGGAACATATCTTTTCCCAGCACAGCAGAAGTAAAATGAAGTGTGTGTCACTCAAATGTTGATGCTACTGCTGTTACTCATATTATTATTATTTAAAAAAAATTTTTTTTGAAAGGCTTGGAGAGATGAAAAAACATCAAAGGGATTGTTTGTGCAATATGGATGCACGTGCTACTGAAAAGACATCGAACAAGCCAAAAAGTCCTTCGCATTTATTTTAATATTGCTTACTACAAATTACCTTCCTAAAAGGGAGAGAAATTTAAAGGCTTAGACCAGGGCTGTCAAACTCGCGGTCCATGGGCCGAATGCATCACACACTAGTCCCACCCACACCCAGTTCAACAAAGGGGAAAAAAGTCATGATACATCATGTGATGACGCCGTGACGCTGTGTGTTTGACACCCCTGGCTTAAACTCATTCAGGAGAATTTTACCCTTTTTATTACAGTTTCAAGGCTTTTTCTCTATCCATGCTCAGTTTTCTTGTGAAGGAAAGTAAGTGATCCTTAAGATGTGTCCATCTTTTTAATAGTCTTGAAATTTCCATAAAGCACACTGACCCCAGCTCCGTGCTCTATTGCTTTCTATTTTTTGTCAGTACTCTATTTGAACTCACTCTTAGGTATAATATCAGTTCTCTGAAGGCAAATGTGGTTGTTTCATTTATGAAGAAAAAATCATTCCCAAAACACTTTGTCCTCTTTCTGTAATGTGACACATTACCTTATAAGCCTGATTAAGACTGCTGTGTCCCACAAAAGCAATAGTAGAACAATATACATCTGGTATTCAACCCATTGTAGTATCTGTCTGTCTGCCTTTATCTATCTATCTATCTATCTATCTATCTATCTATCTATCTATCTATCTATCCATCTAATTATTTATTTATAAAATGTATATGGCCATCTATCTTAATAATTCTCAGCTTCCCACAATCAAAAACAATAAAAACAGCATAAAATTACAATAAAATATAATAAATATAAAATGCAAAATACGAAAGACCCTTGACATATTATCAATCAAATAAATGATCAACATATTTACCACTATCAGGCTCTATCAACACAAAGGCCCTAATTCTTTTGGGCAAAGTCAAGTTTGTTTGTTTTTATAGTCTTTGGAAAATCCAGCAGGACTGTCTCTGTCCAGATCTCTAGAGAGAAGGCCATTCCTCAGGTCAAGCACTGTTCCTACATTACAGCTAAAATAGGGTCTTTTCTGTTTGTGAAGAGTAATCCATTTTGAGTGTTTCTTTGAGTTAATTCAAGTATCCTACAGACAACAATTTGGCCATGATAAAACCTTTCATATTTACATCTCAGTAAGGTTACTATGAGGGATGTGGTGGCTCAGTGGCTAAGATGCTGAGCTTCTCAATCAGAAAGGTCAAATCCCTGGCACCCTAGCATAACAGAGTGAGCTCCCATTACTTGTCCCAGCTTCTACCAACCTACCAATTCGAAAGCATGTAAAAATACAAGTAGAAAAATAGGGAGGACTTTGGTGGGAAGGTAACAGTGTTCTGTGCACCTTTGGCATTTAGTCATGCTGGCCACATGACCATGGAGATGTCTTTGGACAGCGCTGGCTCTTCAGCTTTGTAACAGAGATAAGCACTGCCCCCTAGAGCCAGAAATGACTAGCATGTATGTGCGAGGGGAACCTTTACCTTTAAGGTTACTATAACTTGTTCTACATGAGATGGACTCTCAAAATTGCTTGGCAATATCAACCACTCCAGAGGTCAATCTATTGATTGGGATCAATTAACAGAGAGCAGGTTCAAGGTGATGTCCTCGTTAAAAGCTTTCTACTATGACCTGCTTTCATATACAATTCAAAGTGCTGGTTATAAAGTATAAAGTCTTATACTTTTGGGGAGCAGGTAGATTGAAAATCTTCATTCTTCTTTAGATGTCTGTTGGACTTCAAGTCTTCAGAAGAGATCCTTGCAGACACTGGATGGGAAAATGAATTCTCAATGGGTGTTTTCCAGCTTTTGAAATTCCTACCATAGAAGAGTAAGATTATTCCATCTATGTAGTCTTTATGTTGTATGTTCAATTCATTTAACATTGCTTATTACTGCTAGTAAACCCAAACATTGCTGATTTGCAGTAATGTAGGATGTTGGTTAAATAATGAAATAAGTGAATACATAAATTGGATTGATTAAATACAGAGAGATTGGTGGAAGTATAATGAAATTTCCCAGTATTATCAGGGACTATTGTAATGTGTGAATGGAGAGTGCACTGGATGAATGTATATATGTAGCAGGTAAAGAACATAAATGGTAGGTGAACAGATATACAGCAATTACACTGCCATGGCACATGTGACATAATCAGTGTCTAAAAATCTGTGATCAAATTTTCCAAGATTTCTAGCAGAAATATCAACATCTTGCAAGATATGGTAATTTTGTAAGATTTCAGACATATGCAGTGCACCCAACATTTGTCAAATCCTATCATATATTATTCACCAGTTCAAGCAAATGTTGACATGAAATGCTCTACATTTAAAGGAAAAAAACACTGAAAATGAAATAGGTTTATCTTTAAAACTGAATGTATGAAGTGAAAAATGACTTCATTAATATCTATATGGAACAACCATTACAATGACTAACATGGTGCTTTGATGAGTAGGAAATAAGACGACAAGTCTTTACCCTGAGAAGCTTACAAATGTAAAAGTAGGATGCAATTTACAACAGAATAAACCACTTTTATCAATACAATCCACAAATCAACCCAGAGAGCTTACTTGCTTTTAAAACAGCTTATTTCCATTAGCTTAATATAATGTAGTTAGGCTATTCTGAGTGCAAATGCTTTTGTGACTTGCGGTGCATAACCTTACAGCGTTTGGCTGGCTTAATGGCATTTCTTCATGAATTTCTTTTAGCGTCATCCTTCTCTAATGAGTGTTCTGCCAAATCTGATGTGAATAATTTGTAAGCCTGTGGCACCACTACTAATTCCCACTCATTGCTTTCAAGAAATATACTATACATTGTTTTCACCTTTCCAATGGAGATGAGTTTCTACCTCTAGACTTATTTTAACTTCCAGCTCCCTCGTTCTCTCTACTTAGCTTGACAAGATGCATGAAGTACTTAATATATATCTTCTCATGCTCATTGCTATATTCTAAAAGATTTAGGCCTGTTTCCAGAGTAACATGTTCAATTCTAAACTATCTGGATTGTGCAGCAACTTTTTGCCAGGTGCTTTCTAGATCTGGATGTCCAGTGCCAAGTCAAATATCAGTGCTTTCTGCTCCCTGATTTATATGACAAATTTGTGCTTTGGAAGCCCCTATTCTTAGAATCAATGACCAAGGAAAGGTTTAGATTTAGGTCGAGAATGTAAAGATTTAGTCTTCCAGTCTTCTGAGGGCCTGACTTGAAATTTCAGAGTTGGAGAAATGATCAGGAGATCAATCAAAAATATGACTTTGTTGTTGTTGATGTGTACAACATTGGCTAATCATTGCTCCCCTACCTTCCATATTTTTCTTCCTGACCTACATTCCCTATCCAGACACCATTATTGAGTTTGTTTCATCATACTCTATTCCCAAGCATTGTGTTGGTCCTTGTTTTTTCTCTTGCTTTTTTTCAATATCCCTCATAAAAGAGACAATTCTACTTTAATTGGAGGTGGTATTACCATTTAAATTTTATACATAGCTAAGGAATAGGCTATTTAAGTTTCTCACTCTATTGTTGAATGTGTATTTTGATTGGGCTCAACAGAGGCTGCTGAGTTCCTGAAAACTGAGACTACTGTGGGCATCATACATAAAAAAAAAGAAGGAAGGCAGAAACTTGCAGCTGGAGGTCTTCAAGACTATCTTCAAAACAAGCATAGAAGGTTAAATAGCAAAACCAGATCCGCAGTTTTGGACAACAGTGCTAAATCATCAGACACTCTGTTGGCAAATAAAAAGCTATTAGCCTACCCCAAACTGTAATGAGATCATGATTAATAAATGTCTTTCAAAGGTCTAGATCAAAGTCAAGGCTTTCTAGTGATAAATGTAAACAGGACGCATTTTGCCAAAAGCTCCATGTCGCAGCTACGGGGCTGCCCTGATTGATCTGTTCATTACTTTAATAAATAATTTATCGCCTCCAAGAGGACAATTCATTATGGAGATAGGATGAACAGGTAATTCTCTAATTCTACAACATTACAGTACTTGAAGCTGCCAAGCATTTCCCTTCTCTTTATTATTATTTTTTTAAAGCCTGTTCCCTTCTGTTTTCCTGCATTATCTGATGCGCTGAGGAGACAGCACCAGGGTTGCCTTATAGAAAATTATTATATTTTCCTGAAGTACTTAGCTATGGGGCAGAAGCAGAAGGCTGCATTTAAAATCCTATCCTGTGGTCTGTGAATCAGCAGAAAAGAAAAAAAAAGATTGATAAAGGAAACTGTGCAGACTTTGTTGCTGATCCCTTTTCTGCCTCAATAAATAAGGCTAAAGAACAGCACTCTCTTTCCTATTTTCATGTGGAAAAAACTTTGTGGATTCCCCTGGCTTTGTTCCATCTCCCACTAAGGGTCACTTGCCAAAGGCAAAACAACCACCAATCATTCTGCTAATGGGATGGGGCAGGGATAGGCTACTATAGATGGATCCTCAGAAGGTCTAGTTTAGCTACTTACCAAATGATACAACTAACAGCGCACAGGTGTGGAGCCAAAAAAAAAAGTCATTAAACCAATGTGCTTCTCAGAAAACAACAGCAGGATTTAGCTAGCTATGACTACATCCTTGAAATCAATGGAGTGGTAAGTTAATTCTTTGCTAGAATTCCTAGATAAAAATCCACAGATGGTGACAGAAGTATGTTCTTTGATACTGATCTCCGAGAGGCTGAAGAATACGAAACTATTCCAAATATAATTGCTTGCAGCAATGCAAATAGTCATGGGATGATTGTTTCCACAAAATTATCCTAATATGTTAGGTACATCCATGCTTTTGGTACTGCTCTCCAATCAGTGTCATGCCTCCACTCCTACATTACCCCCTATGTTGGGTTGTTGGGTTGATGTTTTGTGTGTGTTCAGCTGACATGCAAGAGAAACTTCCATTGCTGAGCACAAGGGACTGGAACTCCAAGGAGGCTGCAGTAAGACAATTTCTCATTGGGAGAAGCTCTTGCTCTGTTCCAAGTCCTGGGTTTTGTCAGTGACTCCCAGCTGAGACATTTCATCGCAGCAGCTTTTCACTTGCTTGCTTGGTTAAAGTGAATAGAGCCAACTCGTAATATCCAGGTGTTTTTGTTTTCATTTTAGCAATAGCACTTGGACTTACATACTGCTTCACAGTACTTTACATAGCTCTCTCTAAGTGGTTTACAAAGTCAGTTTTAGCATAGCACTGTGACTTCACATACTGCTTCACAGTGCTTTACAGTACTTCTAAGTGGTCTTACAAAGTCAGCAGCCTATTGCCCCCAACAATCTGGGTTCTCATTTTACTGACCTCAGAAGGAGGCCACACGGGCGGTGATGGGAGTGGCCCGATTCTCCCATGTGACACCCCTCCTGCACGGTCTTCATTGGTTGCCGGTTGCCCTCCGTATAAGATTCAAGGTGCTGGTGTTAACCTATAAAGCCCTTCATGGCTTGGGTCTGGGGTACTTGCAGGAGTGCCTACCAGCATCGAGGTCCAATCACCCAGTACGCTCCCACAGGCAGGCCCTCCTGGGGGTGCCGTTGGCCAGACAATGTTGGTTGGCGGTTCCCCGGGGGAGGGCCTTCTCTGTAGGGGCGACCACCCTCTGGAACCAGCTGCCCTGGGGCTGCGGTTGGCCCCTGACCTACGTTCCTTCTGCCGCGATCTAAAGACCTGGCTGTTTTTACAGGCCGGCCTGAATTGAGAGGGATTGGGGATTTTAAACAGGACATTTTAGTATTTTATAATATATTTGGATTGGATAAGATTTTGGATGATGTTTTTATGTATTTTGTATATATATCTCTGTGTGAGCCGCCTCGAGTCCTCCCCGAGATGGGGCAGCATATAAATCCAAATATAATAATAATAATAATAATAATAATAATAATAATAATAATAATAACAACCACTGCACCACCACAACTCTTTTACGTTGCACAACAACCTCCTAATGTTGAGTAAAGGTGCTGGTAGTGGTGTTTTGCAGAGCACTTTCTGGCTGCCAGTTTTTCTGTCCACTTTTGGATATCTGAATGCCTTCTTTGTTGCTTTCTAGAATTGTTTCTCCCTCAGCAAAGTTTCAAACAGCTCTGACTTCACATTCTTTAAATGAGCCTTGAAGATCTGATTTTTCCCTCCTAGGCTTATCTGTCTGTGAGGAAATGAGATGGCTATGTCTGTCCAAATGGGATTATATGGCTGAGGTTTAGCAGATCCCCCTCCCTCCACTCTTGTTATAGCTGTCTTTTATTTATTTATTTTAAAACTGACCTATTGCTGGGTTGCTGTTTTCATTTCTACATCATTGTCATGAGCTGGGCAGACATATAAAATGAATAACTAGATAAATAGTGAGATTTCCAAATATTAAATGTATTTACTGTTTGCTTTTATATAACTGTTTCTATTGTTTACTTACTTTGTTAATTAAACCTATAGCTTGAAGAAAGAAATGAAAATAATTGATAGAGGTTTGCATTAAATTACTTATTGGCCAAAAGTTATCTACCCTAAGAAGTAGGATACAGCAGACAGGTAAGAAACTAGTCTTATTTATTCTTATTGCCATTTTGGTTAGGCATTTATTCATCTGTTTTACTTGGTCATCTATTCCATTAAACATGTATGGATGAGAACTACCATATTGTTTGAAATGAGTTCATCTATTTATCTACAGGTGAAATTCAAAAAATTAGAATATCATGCAAAAGTTCATTTATTTCAATAATGCAACTGAAAAGGTGAAACTAATATATGAGATAGACTCATTGCATGCAAAGCAAGTTAGTTCAAGCTGTGATTTGCCATAATTGTGATGATTATGGCTTACAGCTCATGAAAACCCCAAATCTACAATCTCAGAAAATTAGAATATTGTGAAAAGGTGCAATATTCTAGGCTCAAAGTTTCCCACTCTAATCAGCTAATTAAGCCATAACACCTGCAAAGGGTTCCTGAGCCTTTAAATGGTCTCTCAGTCTGGTCCAGTAGGAATCACAATCATGGGAAAGACTGCTGACCTGACAGTTGTGCAGAAAACAATCACTGACACCCTCCATAAGGAGGGAAAGCCTCAAAAGGTAATTGCAAAAGAAGTTGGATGTTCCCAAAGTGCTGTATCAAAGCACATTAATAGAAAGTTATGTGGAAGGGAAACGTGTTGAAGAAAAAGGTGCACAAGCAGCAGGGATGACCACAGCCTGGAGAGGATTGTTAGGAAAGGCCATTCAAAAGTGTTGGGGACTTTCACAAGGAGTGGACTGAGGCTGGAGTCAATGCATCAAGAGCTACCACACACAGACAGATCCTGGACATGGGTTTCAAATGTCATCGAAGCGTCTTACCTGGGCTAAAGCAAAACCAACCTGGTCTGTTGCTCAGTGGTCCAAAGTCCTCTTTTCTGATGAGAGCAACTTTTGCATCTCATTTGGAAACCAAGGATCCAGAGTCTGGAGGAAGAATGGAGAGGCACACACTGCAAGATGCTTGAAGTCCAGTGTGAAGTTTCCACAGTCTGTGTTGATTCGGGGAGCCATGTCATCTGCTGGTGTTGGTCCACTGTGCGTCATTAAGTCCAGGGTCAATACAGCCATCTACCAGAAGATTTTGGAGCACTTCATGTTTCCTTCCGCAGATGAGCTTTATGGGGATGCTGACTTCATTTTCCAGCAGGACTTGGTACCTGCCCACACTGGCAAAAGCACCAAAACCTGGTTCAATGACCATGGGATTACTGTGCTTGATTGGCTAGCAAACTCGCCTGACCTGAACCCCATAGAGAATCTATGGGGCATTGCCAAGAGAAAGATGAGAGACATGAGACCGAACAATGCAGAAGAGCTGAAGGCCTCTATTGAAGCATCCTGGTCTTCCATAACACCTCAGCAGTGCCACAGGCTGATAACTTCCATGCCACACCACATTGAGGCAGTTATTGCTGCAAAAGGGGTCCAAACCAAGTACTGAGTACATATGCATGCTTATACTTTTCAGAGGTCCGATATTGTTCTATGTACAATCCTTGTTTTATTGATTGCATGTCATATTCTAATTTTCTGAGACTGTGGATTTGGGGTTTTCATGAGCTGTAAGCTATAATCATCACAATTATGGAAAATCATGGTTTGAACTATCTTGCTTTGCATGTAATGAGTTTATCTCATATATTAGTTTCACCTTTTAAGTTGCATTACTGAAATAAATGAACTTTTGCACTGTTATGTATGTAGGTTTGAATGTTATTGGTTTATTTGAACTGTTCTTGTAAAATGTTAAATGGTATTGGTTTATAGTGCGGGAAGAAACCCTGCACTCCCATTGGCTGGCAACTACGGCTGCTGGCTATAAGAAGCAGCTGTAGCCCAGCCAACTCGGGTCCATTCGAGCTGTAGTCACTGAATAAACTCTTTACTGAAGCTCTTCGCGTTTGACTCGTCATGCAAACTTAACATGCACAATATTCTAATTTTTCAAATTTCACATGTAACTATTGCCTAGTTATATATAGGAAGTAAAGATGGTTAGAGAGAATGTTCATGTTGAATACCACTTTTTGTAAACATAGAAATGTTTCTCTATCTATGTATGTGATCTATAACCTTATTTATAATGGGTTTATAGTCATTATGGACCCTGTGTAGCATACATACCTGACATCATAAATCAGTTTGAAAACAATAGCAATAATTACAATCATAAAATATAAAGCAATAACATAAAATAAGATATCTATTATACATCAGAGAACCCTCACATTAAGTGAAAAGTTCCTAACTTTTTTTCCCCGAGAATAAAATATAACTCTTTTCTTCCTCCTTCTTTCTTTGATCCTGACAGATTTGTTCTTGGGTGACAAAATGCTTAGGAATAGTATGAAATATGAAGTTGAGGCAGCTAGAGAAATTGCATCCATATTACATGAATGAAGAAGTAAGATCATTAGGAACGAAATGAATATAAGGCTCTGCTTGCGCTTTCCAAAGAGGATACTGGACCTCTCCAACAAAGATAAATGTGACTTTATTGAAGAGAAGTTGGCTTGTTGTCATAATAGTGCCTGGAGAAGAGATACTATTAGATTATTTGCAGGCTATTTAGTAAGTGAAGCAGATAGCTATAAGTGCTGATGGAGGCCATAGAAAGAGATGGGAGAAAGGGAGCTGAAGAGCTTTTCTTCAAGATATTAGAGTTACAACAACAGTATTCATGGGTTTTAGTACATCCATAGATTTACTATCCCCTTTAGTATAGCTATAGATTGTATTGTTGTACAGTTATTTTCCACCTTTTTATATTGCTATTTAATTGTTTTTATATGTATGTTTTAGTATTGCTTTATTTTTTAATATTATTTTTAACTGCTGTGAGCTACCCAGAGACATATTTTTGAGAGGGGCGACTGTATAAATTGAAATAATAAACACATAAATAAATAAATGGCAACAAGAGGTCTATAATGTAATGTTGCCTGAGCCAAGATGGAAAAGGATTTTGTCTCCTATGCAGAAAACAGAGGTTCATGACATTCATATCAGCATTTATCAAGTAATTTTATCAAACAGGTGTGCAACCTTTACTCAGTAAAGACTAATAAGTATGCAATGTAAGAACGTATTTAGGAGGAAAGAAAGTAAGAGATGGAGGGAGCAGTCTAGAAACACAAAATATAAATAAAATAAAATAAAAACATTAGCTTTACTCTGGTACTAGTGGATTCCTATCCACGGAATCCACATTTTCTACACTGTTGTAGAAAATCTTCAGTAGGGGAGATTTTGTATTGGGTATGCATGCATACTGATGTGAGCGTGGGGAGAGGAGGATAATTGACTGTGTTTTATTCCAGTTTCTGAGGACAAAGGAAGATTTTTTTCAAAGTCCATTTCTTATTTTTAGTACTTCAAAAGATTGCAGCCTCAGAATTATTATGGAATTATATATGCTTCCAGAGGAAAGAGTACTGATGTTGGAAATTTCAGTGGCTATTCTGACATTAGGAAAAAAAATACTTTACCAGGGGCATAGTTCCCCACTGCCTACTCTCCCAAATTTTCTATTTATTTATTTATTTTATTTTATTTTATTTATTTATTAGAATTTGTCAAACAAAAACAAGAACAAGAATAAAAAAATAAAAATACAATGACAGGGATGGTAGGCACGTTAGTGTACTTATGCACACCTCCTCTACTAACCACTTAAGTATGATGTAAGGTCCATGGAAGTCAATTGGTGACTGAAACTGTGAAAATTTGTAGCTGAAACAACTGAATCAGGTAGAGCAGAGATGGTATTCAGTTAGTTCTGACAGATTCCGGAGAACCAGTAGCGGAAATTTTGAGTAGTTCAGCGAACCGGTAAATATCACCTCTGTTTGGTCCCGCCCCCGTCTATTTGCTGCCTCACAAGTCCCAGCTGATTGGAATCCCAGCAGATAGGCTGAGTCTTCTTTTGTTGCCCTGCACAGGAGAACGGAGCTGGAAAGCAGATTAGTGGAGCATGGAGGGAATGGGGATTTTACAGTATCCTTCCTCTGCCATGCCCACCAAGCCATGCCCACCAAGCCAAACCATGCCCACCAAACTATGCCCTCAGAACCGGTAGTAAAAAAAATTTCAATATCACCACTGAGGTAGAGCATTCCAGACTTTTTTTTTTAATTACATTTATATGCCGCCCTTCTCTGAAGACTCAGGGCGGCTTACAATTTTTGGGATACAACCCAATGTGCTCAGCAATAGCCTTCATTCCATTGTATATGCCTGCTTATTACTAAGCGGCATTTTTTACAAAGTCAGCTTATTGCCCCCAACAATCTTGGGTCCTCAATTTACCTACCCCGAGAGGATGGAAGGCTGAGTCAACCTTGAGCCTGGTGGGATTCGAGCCTGCAGTAATTGCAGGCAGCTGGAACTTAAGTGCTAGGCATTTAACAGCCTGCACTACCAAGGCACTTTGACAACTCTATTACAGAAATCATATTTTTTACAGTCAAGTTTAGAACAATTTACATTGAGTTTAAAGCGGTTGTTAGGGCACATATTTTTGTGATTAAAACAAAAAAGTCATTTACAGGTAAAACATTACTACGTATATCATGATGTAGCTATGGGTCCAGTGAGTTAAAAGATGTAGATATGGGGCCAGTGGTTAGGCATGTTCACTGAATGCATGTGGAGAAATATTTTACAAACATATCTTATAGATTTTTTTTTTCAAAAGGTCCAGGCTTAATTGTTTTTTCAGTAACCATTCCCTGGATTGTGTGGCACTGCATTAAAAGGTGCTTCTCCACCAAATTATGAAGTTCTGGCCTTGTAGAGAAATTAGATCGTTATAATGAGATTCTAATGCAAACAGTGGAAGTTTCTAATTCTCCCTCTTGCAGAATATTAGCTCAGGCACATGCCAAACGTTTGAGAATGTAAATGTTCAAGCAGTCTAGTTCCGAGAAATTAGTCACTGGGGGGAATCATTCAAACAACCTCATGAGCCTGAAACATTGATATTGCCACCAATTAGGCTTCCTCCCTCTAGGTGCTCTGTAAATTTAGGGAATTACATTAACAATTCCAAAGTGTTTGTCAATGTTGCAAAATGCAACGTAGGAGAGGGCTATACTTCACTGTGTTTGGATTGCAATATAAAAAAGGCTGCTGAGGATTGAACGTTGTGGAGAAAAAAGGAATAGTTGGGAGCCCCAAATCTCTCATTTGTTTAATATGGTGCTTTGTACCAGGCCCACTCACCTTCTTGAGTTGTTTTGCAGCAGCTCAGTGCTCTTCTGACTTGTCAAATAGTGGGAAGAATTGGGGTTTTGTTTTCTTTTTGTATTTTTTGTTAAGTTTGCATGGAGAGTCAGACGCGAGGAGTTCCAGCAAAAGATTTTATTAGTGACTACAGCTCGAATGGACCCGTCCTGGCTTGGCTACAGCTGCTTCTTATAGCCTGCAGCCGTAGCTGCCAGCCAATGGGAGTGCAGGGTTTCTTCCCACACTATTTAAACCAATACCATTTGACATTTTACAAGAACAGTTCAAATAAACCAATAACATTCAAACCTACATACATAACACCCCTCCCCACTAGGTTCAGTCCATACCAAACCCCAACCTATCTAATGTATTCCTTTAAATAGGTGGGGCTCTTACGTGTACGTTGAGACCTTCGTGGTTCAGAAGTTTTAACGTTCTCACCCAGTGAGAGGGAAATGTGTCTGCTGACATTTCCCTGTTGGGACTTCCTGTGAAAGAAGACCCTGTTAGACTGTTAGAATCTGGTCTCTCCTCCCAACCCATCTCCATTCCAATGTCAGCACCCAAGTCAGGTAGTGATGTGCAATCTTCCACTTCTAAGGATGGATCTTGGCATTGTGACAGGGTTCGGGATGGTTCCTGTCGCAATGGCTCGTTACACATGGGGTTGATTCCTGTTTGCTGATTTTCCTCCTGTTCCCCCTTCCCCTAGAAGAAACATCAGGTGAGGGACCTAGAGGGAGACAGGGGCGATGTTCTGAGGGAACCTGGATCTAAGTTGGTCAATGTGCCTGCTCCAGAGGAGGCCATCCTCTGTTTGTACCCTGTAAGAACGAGGGCCGTGATGTGAGTTATTTCAGCAGGAATCCACAAAGGGTCACCTATAAGGTTCCTAGCATAGACAGAATCTCCCACACTAAAAGAACGAACTTTGGAAGTGGAATCCAGTGGTGCGTTGGGTGCGTAAGTGGGATGAAGGCGGTCAAGGGAAGACCTAAGTTTCCTGCCCATCAACAACTCTGCTGGGGACAAGTTAGTTGATGGGCTAGGAGTGATGTGTTGAACACTAAGAAGCTTTTCAAGCTTCTCAGTGATGTCCCCAGGACCCAGCTGCTGAAGCTTCTCTTTGGTAAAGCGTACCATGCGTTCAGCCCGGCCGTTGGCGAAGGGTGCCCAGGGGCAGTGAGGGCATGTCTGATGCCCTGTTGAGCTAGAAAGGATTCAAAAATGTTAGATGTGAATTGAGGGCCATTGTCAGAGACAAGGACATCTGGTAACCCATGGGTTACAAACAATTTTCTGAGCTGCTTGATAACAGCCTCAGTAGTAGTGGATGTCATTGGAATTACCTCTAGCCATTTGGAGTATGCATCTACTATCACTAGAAAAGTGTGCCCTCTTGTAGGGCCTGCAAAATCAATGTGGATTCTAGACCATGGGCCCCTAGGACATTCCCATTCCTGTGTGGGGGCGTGAGGTGGGGCAGGTCTGACTACCTGGCAATTGGGACAAGAGGCTACCCAGTTTTCAACCATTTTGTCAATACCTGGCCACCATACATAACTCCTGGCCAAACCTTTCATCCTTACAATCCCAGGATGACCCTCATGTAACATTTCCAAAACCTCCCTTTGCAGTTTTGCAGGAATAACCACCCTGTTACCCCACAAAATACATCCTCTTAATACAGATAATTCAGTTTGCCTGGACTTAAAAGGTTGGGCAAGGTGAGGTAGATCTTGAAGAGGCCAACCTTTCTTAATCCAGCCCATAACAGGTGCCAACACAGCATCTTTGGCAGTTTCTTTGGCAATCTCAGCAGCATGGACTGGAAGCTTAGCAACGGTCTCCAGGAAAAAGGTGTGAGTTTCAAGTTCAAAGTCCTCCTTGTGGCAAGGTAGTGGGCAACGACTCAGTGCATCAGCATGTCCAATGTCCTTGCCAGGCCTGTGAATCAGTTTGTAGGAATAGGCTGCAAGAAATTCAGTCCACCTCAGCATTCTTGGTGACAGGATATTAGGTGTAGGTTTGTCTCCTGCCACAATGCCTAGTAAAGGTTTGTGATCTGTAACAATGGTGAATGACCTGCCATACAGATATTCATGAAATTTCTTAACAGCTGCAACAACTGCTAAAGCCTCCTTGTCCAATTGGCTATAATTCCTCTCTGCTTTGGACAGCGTGCGAGAGTAAAATGCAATTGGGGCTTCCGTCCATTGGGAAGCCTGTGACTCAAACCCCCCACTCCAAAGGGGATGCATCACAAGTCAGAACAACAGGTAAATTCTCAGAGAATTGTATCAACACAGCATCAGACGTGATTAGTCTCTTAATACTGTTAAATGCTGACTGTTCCTTCCGCCCCCAGATCCAAACAGCATTCTTATCAAGTAGGCGATGTAAGGGCTCAGCAATAGATGCTTTGTGAGGTAGAAACATGTGGTAAAAGTTAATAAGTCCAAGGAAGGCTTGCAAATCTGCCTTGCATCGAGGTTTAGGGGCTTCATTGATTGCTTTAACCTTGGCATCAGTAGGATGGATGCCATGCTTGTCAATCATATACCCCAGGAACTCAACTCTGTCTGTTTTGAGTGTACATTTGTCTTCCTTGACTTTTAAACCCGCTTTTCTGAATCTGGTAAGGACTTCTCTGAGTCTTTCTTGAAGCTGAGTGTCATTTTCAGCAGAGATTAATACATCATCAAAATAAGGTACTACCCCTGGCAGTCCTTGCAACATTCTTTCCATAAGGCTCTGAAAAATGCCAGGTGCCACGCTTACTCCAAATTGTAGTCTTTTACATTTGAAGGCACCTCTATGGGTCACAATTGTTTGTGCCTCTGCAGTGGCATCATCAACTGTTAATTGTTGATATGCCTGAGCCAAATCCAGTTTAGCAAATACTGTACCCCTGCCAAGGGAATGGAGCAGATGATGCACAACTGGTACAGGATATGCGCTCTGTTGCAGCGCATGGTTAAGTGTCCCCTTGTAGTCACCACAGATTCTCACTGACCCATCAGCCTTGACTGGTGTGACTATGGGTGTTTCCCATCTGGAGTGGTCAGTAGGCTCTAAAACCCCTTGAGCAATGAGTTTATCTAATTGTGCATCAATTTTTCCTTTAAAGCAAATGGGACCCTCCTGGGCTTTAAACGAATTGGGGGCACCTTGGGGTCTAGGCTGAAAGCAATAGGGGTCCCCATATACTTGCCCAGTCCTTCGCTGAAGACCTCTGGAAACTCAGACTTCAAGGACTCTTCCCAGTCAGAACTGCTCACGTGATGGATGCCAGTCACCTCGATGCCAAGTGGCTTGAACCACTCAAGTCCCAGCAAACTTGGGCGATCCTTGTCCACGATGGTCAGGGGCAAAGCGTTTGGTGTGGCCTTTAAACTGCACGTTGAAATCTCTCGCTCCAACTACTGGAATCTTGTTCCCTTGGTAGTCTTTGAGAGTCAGTGCTTGCTTCTGGAAATGCTTTTCTGAATTTTGGGAAAAAGTCTGTGGATAGTGTCCCATGACACCATAGATAAATAAGAGCCTGAGTCCACTTCCATTTGGCAAGGCCTTCCTTCAATAAACACCTTCACATGTACTTTTCTGCTTTTTAAGGGTGAAGAATGACCAATAGTGATTGTTTGGTGAGTTTCATTCTTGCCATTTGCTTCTAAATTTCGCCCCATTTTTTCAAGGAAATTGTTGGGCTTAAAGTCTCTATCAGGGAATTTCTTCCTAGCTGGTGGAGTTCTGGATGATTTGCAGACTCTGGCTATGTGACCCGTTTCTCACAACGTAGGCAAATGGAGTCAAAGAACTTGCAATCAGTGCGGGGTGGCCCCCACAGCCTCTGCAATAGAACCCTTGCCTGTTCTTCCCAGAGTCTTTTCTTTTCTTCTCCATTCTGAGTTTAAAAATCCCTCCTCTGCCTCACTGCCATCAGAATCAGAGTCTATTTGTTCGCAATGAGTAGATGTGGATTTATCCCCATCAGAATGGCTTGAGGCCTGGCTTGAGGCCTTGTTAATCTTTTCATGGCCGCTGCTGAGGACTTGGTGGCTTCCGCTGAAACAGCTTCTTCAATGGCCTCTTTAAAGCGTGATCTTAGGTTTCATTAATAGTTTGCTTTGTAAGACCTTATCTTTAAGGCCTAAAACAAACCGATCACGCATGGCCTCTTCTAAGTTGGTAAAGTCACAAGCACCCCCAATGTCCCTTAAACTTGCCACGAAGTCATTAACATTCTCGCTATCCCCTTGATCCCGACGGTAAAATTCGTGTCTCTTAATGAGGCACGATACTTGGGGCGTAATGGGCTCTCAAAAGTTTTCTAAATCGGGCCATTCCATTACCTTCAGCTCTGCTGCTCCGCCAACGCCTTCGCCATTTTGAAGACTGCCGGACCGCAGTGCGTGAGAAAGACCGCCCTCTTCCGTCTCTCGGGGATGCCGGCGAGATCGTTCCCCTCCAGGAACATGTGGAAACGATCCGCATACGATTCCCAGTCTTCCGTCGCCGGATCGAACGGTGCTGGGGGTGTTCAGCGCAGCCATCTCGCTCAGTTGCTTGTTCGTCGCGTCGTCTTCTCTTCAGGGAAATCCCACCTTCGTCGCCAGTGTTAAGTTTGCATGAAGAGTCAGACGCGAGGAGTTCCAGCAAAGACTTTATTAGTGACTACAGCTCGAATGGACCCGTCCTGGCTTGGCTACGGCTGCTTCTTATAGCCTGCAGCCGTAGCTGCCAGCCAATGGGAGTGCAGGGTTTCTTCCCGCACTATTTAAACCAATACCATTTGACATTTTACAAGAACAGTTCAAATAAACCAATAACATTCAAACCTACATACATAACATTTTTCAAGGTTAAAACTATCCTGAAAGGCAAGGACAGCTAAGCTTCGAGAATATAAATTTAAGCTCATAAAAACTTTGTGTTACAATAAGCTCCAAGAACATAAAACATGCATACATACATACATGCATATGCGTTGTCTGGCTGTCTGTATGTATATATCATACATATATACAGACAGACAGACAGGACATATGTCTTGGACCTTTCATCTAATAACTTCCTCAAACTAGCCCCAGCAGTTTTCTGGCAAGATTTGCCTTGCCTTTTCCCTAGAAACTGAGAGTTTTGTGGCTGGCCCAAAAAGTACCAGAGGCTTTGTATTAAGGCAGGCTGTTTCAAAATCAAACTAGCCAAATAGATTCAAAGTACTGATATTGATTTTGGAATCCTTATAAAACACTGATTAGAATTGTAGATTGTATTTTAATTTATTTAAAATATTGCCAAAAAGCTGCCCACCTTTAAAACCCATTCTAACTCTGGTGTATATGTATGATTGCAGTTATATCAGTACAGACAGCAAAGAAAGTCTGGTTGCTTTTGCGACATGTGCTTACTTGCAACTTTCAGATTCAGAAATATAATCTTATCAGTTCCTTTGTGGAAATGAGGTCAAAATACTACTTTTTGAAAGGGCAAACAGTACTGAAAAAATTTTACAGTCATCTTTAAAAAAAAGAAAAGATTTAAGTTACATGATGAGGCAATACCAATATGTTATTCTCTGCTCTAAAAATAGTGTACCCTCTGTGGTGTGTGTGGTGTGGTGTGTGTGTGTGTGAGGGGTTATTTTAATAAAACTTAATAAACATTTGCATTTTTGTTTTATAAACAGGATAAAGGAATGTAAGGATGAATTAAAAAATAAAACGTGTGAAAAAAAGATAGATGGCCTCATTTTTTGTTTGAATGACTAAGTTACAATTTAAAAACAATCCAAAGGAAATAATGATTATGTGACGAGGAGCTTTCTTCGCATTTCTCAGCAGCCCAGTCTTTCCTCCACTCACCTGCAGGTCGGCCATTCAAAGCGTCAGTCATACAAAGTTAACTTGAAAAGTTTGGAAGGAAGGATGAAAAATATTTTGACAAAGATGAAAAACAGCAGCCAGGGTATCTAGATGCAGTGTGTTAGGCACGTGTTATTGGTCCACAGAGAGCCAGTTTCCAGTGACATGATAATATATGATTCCAAGGATTAATGGGCAGAAATATTTTCAGCAAAGGTTAAAGAATTGGCCATTGCTCATGATTGCTTGAATTATTCAGAAACGAAGTCAGTCAAGGTATTACAGGAAATATGTTGCATCACCCGCCATTCAGTTTTCCTTATCTTGAGTTTTCAAGTCTGAATGAAAATATGATCTGCTTATATACACAGGTTACAGTATGTTTATCTGGCACCATGGTATAAAGAAATATAAACAAGAGGAAGGGCCATGAACCCCTCAACTTGCACGACATAGGGCCATTGATCTATTATATCTTTATTCAAATATGTGTGCAATTTATACGAAACTCCAAGGTTTGCCCTCTCCCCATTTCAAAAACTTAAAATAACTTATTTCTGAATTTTGTTTTTCCTTCAGTGGAAAAAAGCCATTTTTCACTTTTATAATGTCTCTTCTTTTTGACTTAAAAATAGTTTCATTTTGTATTTTAAATAGGCCATTGTAATAGATGGTGTTTGGTTTCCAAACATTTCTGACAGAAAATTCAAAAAATATGTGCTTTAGCATTATGTGTGAGCAGATGGTGAATTTGACCAATTTGGTATTTGGCCAGAACTCACATTTTCTGTACTGCCCAAAGGCAATGACCTCAGTTTTTTGTTTCTGATAGAGCTCATTTTAATATCCACGTTGGAGCCATGGTGGGTCGGAAATAACAGCATCTGTTGAATTTGATTGATCTAGAGAGCAGTGTGATAAATGTAAGAAAAACAACCTAAGGTTAAAATAATTTGAAGAATTAAAACTAGAATACATGTGTCCACTTTAGAGGGTTAGATACATTGAAAATTGGGTCCTCTTGATCTTTCTTTTAGAATAATCAATCTCCAGGTATCTGTCTTTCAAGCAAAGGCCAATTCTTCATG